>PVJX010051216.1:0-10377 GCA_004027295.1 Dolichotis patagonum | reverse complement strand
GAGACCCTGGCGCATCGGGACCTGCACCGTGCAGTTGACTCGGGGTGCCGGGAGAACAAAGAGCTCCTCCCCTCTCTGGGGGTGGCTGAGAGTGTGGCAGACTTTAAGCAGTCTGAAGGAGAGAGACCCTGGCGCATCGGGACCTGCACCGTGCAGTTGACTTGGGGTGCCGGGAGAACAAGGAACTCTTCCCATCTCTGAGGGATAACTGTGATCCTGCCTGCGTGTGGGCTGAGAATCAGACATCTCATGTGTCCTGTCCCCCATCCCATGTCCCCTCTCCCACTCCCCCCTGCCTAGCAAGTGGGAGCCAGTGAACTGCACATCTTGTGAAGAGATTGGCTATTTAGTATGAGCTCTCCATATGCAGGATAAGGACAACCATTTGGAAGAAAACAAGAGACAATATGAAAGATAGTGAAGATCTGTGGTTGTCTAGCTTTGAAATTTATGCTTTCTTATGTCCCATTCTGTTCTGTTTTGTTGTGTTTTACTCCCTTTTAAAATAAAATAAAATTTTAAAAAAAGTCAGAGAGACCTAGCTTGCAGGGGAAGGTCATTCATTTATCTATTCAACAAATATTAAATGTCAGCTCTATGCCAGGGTCTCAGAAGCACTGTGAAGATAGCAGCAAACAAAATAAGGTCTCAGTCTTTTAATTAACACACGCATACATAAGACAATGAGCCTGCATCCATATGGCTTTGGTTAGTGGTGCCATGGACCCACACCGTGTCAAGCTGGCAGCTGGGACTTCTAGAAGGATTCTAGGAGGGAAAGCTAGGGCTGAAAACAGGTTAGTGTTGTTTCCATAAGCACTGTGCGTTCGTTTGTTCGTTTGTGTTTATTGAGTACTATTACTCAGTAGCACTCCTAGCACTATGAAGTATGATTGAAAAATATTGTGAATGTTTTAATTTTTAAAGCTGATTACAGTAAAAGACATATTTTTTAAAAAGACACATTATGGGAAGGGGATCTCTTGATGGAGAGAGGGGAAGGGAGGAGGAATGAGAAGAGGAATTAAGATGTGTTCTGGACACGTATCAATTCCACAGAAGGAACGGAAACAGTATGTACTGTAAATATGTACAAATAAATATAAATAATTTTTAAAAGACACATTGCTGTAAATTCCCCACGAGATGAATGTATTCTCACTTGGAACATATTCATCAGTCTTGCAACTTTCTTTTTCTCTTATTCTTTTTTCCCTCATTAGTTTTTTAAAACAGGGTCTCACTATGTAGTTCAGGCTACTTTAAACTCACTAGGTAGCCCATAGCCACCCTCCTGTCTCAGCATCCTGAGAAAAAGAAAGTTGCAAGATTGATGAAGGAAGCCACACAGCCCCCCCCCTCCACCCCGTGTAGCTTCCTTCTTGCTTCTCCCTGGCCAGCAGTACTGCCACTGGCACACCTGAGTGACCTTTTTAAAGTGTCAGTTATGTGTGACTTCTTTGTTCAAGATTCTCTGAAATCTTTGTCTCAGAATGAGGGCCAAAACACAGCATTTACAATAACTTACAAGGCCCCACGGGATCTGGATCCTTGCTACCCCCTTCACTCATCTCTTACTGGTCTCCATCATCCATCTGCTTTAGCAACACAGGCCTCCTGGAAGCTCTCTGAACAAACCAAACACTGCCCTGCCTCAGGACCTTTGCAGTTATTACACTTCTTGCATGAAGTTGGTATCTCCCTAGATAGCTACATGGATGTTGCCTTTCTTCACTCAAGATTTTGCTCAAATATCTCCTTATAAGAAAGCTGTTATAGAACATCATACACAAAATAGCAAACTTCCTCTTACCTTTACTTTGCTTTATTTTTCTTCTTAGTATACACATTTGACTAATTTTACTCTCTTCCTCTACATTCTATATTAGAAACTCCAAGAAAGCTGAGATTCTTTTGCTTTTCGCTGCATTTCTACATGATATGATCAAAATATACAGTGAATATTTAAATGTTAAAAATGTTTTACAGTAAAAGATACATTGCATTGTGTCATTCGTCGCCCTCACAATACTCCTCCTCGCTTCGACCACACTTACCTCACTGTTCTTGCCACTTCCTGAAGCACGTCTGAAAGTATCTTTTGTGTCTTCATATATTTGGTGACTGCTGCCACTCAGTGTCACCCAGCAGGCAGGCTTGTAGAAACATCAGTGCGTCCTCATCCATCTCATTCCCCAGCTCTGGCATCGTGTGACAAATGTTTTAAATTGCTTTAGGACATCAAGGGGGCCAAGATAGAGAAACTAAAGGTACTCACAAAAGAGAACTTTCAGAACTGCTTCCGAAAGTGGCAAGAAGCCAGGCCTGGCGGTGCAGGGGAGAAGCAGGAAGGAAGCCACACAGCCCCCCTCGCCATGTGCCTCCCCTGCCTGCTGGGGAGAAGCAGAAAGGAGGCTCTGTCTGCTACCTCCTCCACCCCATGAGACCTCCAGCATGTGAGCTGGGAGAGAAGAGTGCACCCAGCCACCCAGGCCCCCAACCCTGTAAGCAGCTAGCTAATCTGGAGGAGCACAGGCTGAGATGATAACAACAGAAGTAAAGAAACAACCTAATGCTTGTATGGTTTGATTGACTTTTTAAGCCCAAAGCCGGAATTCTGAGCAACTATCTAGAGGTTAACAATATGCAATACAGTAACTATTGTGGATTCCCTACTATCTTATCACTGTTTTTGTTTTATTCCTTTTAAAATTAAATTTAAAAAATAAAAAAATAGAAAGATCACTCAGGATGCTGCTTACGGAATAGACTGAAATAGACAAGGCAGAAAAGGGGGGACCAACTAGTAAACAACTGTTCCCAATCAAAGGGGAGATGATCAAAGGGGCTTGGACTAGGATGATAATGATGGAGGAGATGAAATATGGACAGACTCTAGACACAAACTGCTGGAAAATCAAAGGATCTGCTCATAGATTAGGTGTGAAGTTCAAAAATAAAGGAGTCAAATGACTCCGTGGTTTCTAACTGGAAGAGCAGTTATCACCTACTGAAAAGGAGATTGAAAACTGTCTAACGCGCCGAGACTGAGTGGAATTGTTTCCAGCCTAACCCAGGAGCTTCTCACTGAGCTACATCGTCGGCTCTTTTTTAAATTTTTTACTGGGGTCTCAATAAGTCACTAAGCCGTCCTTGCTGTGTTGGGAGCCACTGAAGCTGGAGATCGATCACATGTGTGGAGATGGTTCAGATTTGTGCAGATATTTGGTCCCTCGTGTGTATAGGGGACTTCCTTGGCAGCACCTGTCACTCTGGTTATTCACCCACAGCATATAGGAAAGGAAAAAAAAAAACAAGTTTACTTGTTCCAGCTGCAGAGTTGAGGGACATTTTGCCCGAGATTGCTCTGCTGCACCTGTAAGGGCAGCACAGTCATTATCTGTCCTTTCAACAAAACCTTCTAGGGCCGGGGATATAGCCCAGCAGCACAGTGCCTGCCTGGCAAGTGTGAAATCCTGAGTTCGGTTCCTGGTACCAAACAAACGAACAAAAAATCTACTACTTTGTCTCAAAAATGTAGACGAGGATGTGTTTGGGCCACTTGGTATAGATTTAAAAGTGATACAGAAGGGCCAAGCTATTCCAGAAAATTTCCAGCAGGGACTGCCACGGTCCTGTAACAGTAGGGGCGCTGTGGCTTAGAGAGCCTCCCTGAGACAGTCCAGCCCTGCTCAGCTCAACAGACTTCTAGTGGCTGTCATGATTTGTGGTTTGCTGATTTTTGTTTAAAAAGTACTCTCACAGTAGGCAATTTCAAATAACCAATATGACACCAACCAACCTGTAAAACTTCTAAACATTCAGCATGTGGCTCCAGCATATCACTATGGCTTTTGTAGTTTGTCTTTTATTTATTTTTATTTTTTATTATTTATTTATTTATTGACCAAGCATCAAACTCATGGCCTTGCACTACTGAACTAAATCCCCGGCCTGTAGTAAGTCTTGATATCGGATAGTGTAAATTCTCAAACTCTGCTGTCTTTCAAAATTGTTGTTTACTTTAGGGATACTTGCTTCAAATTCATGATCAACATAGCCTTACATTTATTTAGGTCTTTTTTGCTGTCTTATATCAAGTTTTCAATTTTTAATGTGTTGACACTATATGTATCTTATTAGTCATATATGTAACTTGTATGGTTTTTGTGCTGTTGTCTTTTATAAAATCCTGTAAAAAGGGTGGGGGGGGGCTGGGGATTTAACTCAGCGGCATAAGTGCCGGCCTTGCAAGGAGGCGGTCATGAGTTCGATCCCCGGTACCGATAAAAAAAAAGGTGGCTCTTACTGTAAGTGGCCAGAGGTGACCTGTGAAAATGGTTTGCGACTCTCTTGACCCAGAAAATGCCACAAAATCATGCAAATCAAGAGGCTCAAATCTTTGTGCTCACCTTAAGAACACCCATAAAGGGGCCAGGAATTTAGCTCAGTGGCATAAGTGCCTGCCCTGCAAGCACGAGGTTGTGAGTTCAATCCTTGGGACCACAAAAAAAAAAAAAAAAAAAAAAAAACAGAGAGAGAAGCAGTCTGCACCATTGCGGCATTACAATGGAGTAAGTAGGTGTGTGCTCAGGCCAAACAGTGGGGCTGGACCCAGGGTCAGTGGCCAAAAAAGAGTGCTGAATTTTTGCTGCACATGCTTAAAAATGTAGAGTAATGCTGAACTGAAGGGTTTAGATGTAGATTCTCTGGTCATTGAACATACCCAAGCGAACAAAGCACCCAAGATGCACCACCATATTTACAGAGCTCATGGCTGGATTCACCCGTACATGAGCTCTACCTGCCACAGTGAGAGGGGCCTTACTGAGAAGGACAAATTGTCCCTAAACCAGAAGACGAAGTTGCACAGAAGAAAAATACATCCCAGAAGAAACTGAAGAAACAAAAACTTATGGCACGGGAATAAATTAAGCATAAAATAAATGCAAATAAAAATTTAAACAATGGTGGCCATGGCTACAGAGGTGGCAACTGCCATGTCCCCTGGGAGGGAAGGGGTGCTGCTGCAATGGAGCCCATTCCAGGCACTGCCACCAAAGTGTTGGTACAGGAGGGCGAGGCTGAGGGAAACAGTTCTGCCCCAGGCCAACAGGCAGCTGCTGGCAGGGGAGCTCACCCAGAACCCCAAGGAGATGAGAGCCATAGCCAGAGGCAAAAGCAGCAAGTGGGAGCCCCAAACATCTAAATACAACACACAGGGTTTGTTTTTCCTGCATGTAAGATAATGGCCCAGCCTATAGGAGACTGCCTTCCAAACATTTTGTAAAACTTTTCCTATTTCTCTTACCACAAAAATTTCTTATAATCTTCAAGGTCAATTTTTAAAATTGTTAAACATGCCAGGGATATAGGTCAATGGCAAAGCGCCTGTCTGGCAAGCATAAGGTTGTGAGTTCGAACCCCAGTACAAAAAAAAAAAGCTAAACATGCTCATCTTACACTCAAAATTTAATTACAAAAACAAAAAGGGGAATTCCCTACAAGCTATACACCTCATAATAAACTTCACTTGGCAGTACATACTCTTAAAATTTTAAATCCTATCAAGGATGAGCAGCAGAAAGATTATTCAATCAGATAAAAGAAAAAAATCTAGGAAGGGTCCTTTGGAAAGATCTTCATGCTAGACAATGGAAGCACCCAGTCCAATGCTAATTTGGGGTTGAGGGTATGCTTATGTTCTAGAGGATGCTAATGGCCTATTTGGGTACCAGAGTGTGGTGCTGTCTGGCTATATCATGGACCCAGATCCAAAAAAGTTGATTTCACCTTTCAAAATGCCGATACTCAGTCCTATGACAGTGATGCCTCAGAGACCACACCACAACCAAGAGACAAGGATGGGTCAAAATCCAACCTGGGACCAATTAAAGGAATTGACCCAGAATGCCCAAAAGATGGTAACCAACAACAAAAATCAAAGGTCTGGATAGGTGAATGACTGCATAGAGATAACTAAACTAAAAGCTACAGAAACAAAAGGAACACAACAGTTACTAATATTCTTAAGACAAAATAAAATACAAAATTATATATTAATTATAGATAAAAGATTTTGTTCCTTCCAAATTCTTAAGAGATGTCTGCTAACTGACCTGTAACAAAATCTGACTAGTCTATTTATAGTTACACATTCTAAAATTATAAAAGCTATTATAATTCAAATTAGTAAAAATTATATTTGAGTGCACTCTGATTTTATAAGATGTTTGTCCAGTCTGTTAAGCTGTGTACTTGTTTCTTTACCTGTCATATCTGTGAATAGCTGTTTTTTATTTGAGCTCAACAATTTTTTTCTCTTTGCTTTTTTCTTTTACATTTTTGGATTAGAAGAGGAAACAACAGATAAAGCCAAATGAGGAACATTCTATAGTATAAGGGATATGTAATCCTCTAGATTGTCCTGGTGATTAAAATAAAAGAAAGGGTAGGGATATAACTCTGCAGAGCACCTGTTTAGCATGCACAAGGCCCATAGTTTTCACACCCCAGCATCAGCAAAAGAGGGAAAGAAAAAGCTTAGGAATTGTCTCAGATTGAAAGAGACTGAAAAAACAGATAATCAGATGCAGTGAGTAATTCAGGATTGGATCTTTTTGTTACAAAGAATATCATTAGTAGGAGGCCAGCTAATGAAAGTCTAATAAGACCTGGGGGTTAAATAGTACTAATGCATCAGTGTTAATTTCCTGATTATGGCCAGGGATTTAGCTCAGTGGCTTAAGCGCCTGCCTGGCAAGCGTGAGGTCGTGAGTTTGATCCCTGGTACCAACCCTCCCCCAAAATTTCCTGATTATGAACACCGTATTGGGTTATGAAGGAAAATGTCTATTTGTAGGAAATATATACTAAAGCATTAATGAATAATGGGTCATCATGTAGGTGCTTAAAGGAAGGGAGGAGTCCTTTGTACATCTATAACTTTTTTGTACCTTTAAAATTATTTTTAAAAAACTGAGTGTGGTGTTGCACACCTGTAATCCCAGCACTCTGGGAGACTGAGGCAGAAATGTTGCCATGAGTTCAAGTCCAGCCTGGGCTACATAGCAAGTTTGAAGCCTACCTGAGCTGCATAGCAAGATCCTGCCTCAAGAAAAATCAAAAAGGAAGGAAGAAAGGAGAGAGTAAAAAAGGAAGGAAGGAAGGAAGGAAGGAAAGAAAGAAAGAAGGAAGAAAGAGTGAATGCAGCCTGTGATGCAGCAAAGAGAGAAGAGAACCATTCAATGGATCATTCAAGGACTCTGAAAGGTCTACGGAAAAAGTAGCTAATGTATCTTGTTAATTATGGTAGTATCTTTATATATAAGTAGTAAGTACAACAGAAAATAAATCACTTATCCCAGCCACAGACAGCACTGGAGATGCATATGGATTTGAAGACTCTTCTAAGCCTGGCATGTGGTACACCCTTAAAATCCCAGCACTCTGGGAAGCTGAGGCAAATCCTGTCTCAAAATTAAAATTTTTTTAAAAAGATCTTTTTAAACAACTTCATGGCTTCCCTGGGCCCAGAGTGTCAGAGGTTGGAAGAAGCCCATTCTCACTTCAAATCACCATAATTTTAAAAAGAAAATCCCAATGACATAATCATATTAGCTTTTTTCAGGAGGCTAGGTCTTCTAATTCCTAGTTAATGAGTTAAGCTTATTGATACATTTTAGGAATATGTAATGATCACATTAATCATAGAGAATTTTTATCTGTACATGATATACCTTGATTTCCCCCCATTCCCTCCCCTCTCTTGAACCCCTCTTATCTCCTTATTTACAAAAGCTTTGTTTCCATGTTTTCCTTCTTTTCTGATTTTTTCTTTTTTCTTCCTCCCCCCTCCCCAAGTTTCCCTTTCCATTTGAACAGTTTCTTCCTACTTCACAATATCTATAATACATTTTGCTGCTGGCTGGGGAGAACCAAGATCAGCCACCCACCATGAGCCAGGAGAGAAGAACCACCCCCATAAGCAATAGGCTGATTTGGAGGAACACAGGCTGAGGTGATAACTAAAGTAAAGAACCAACAAAAATGCTTGTATTGTTTGACTTTGCAAATTCAAAGCTGGTAGTCTGAGTAACTAGAGGTTAACAATATGCGATATAATAACTATTGTGGATTTTCTACTGTTTTGTTTTATTGCTCTGTTTTATTCCCTTTAATATATGTACCTTTTGGTCCTTATTTACATGTTTGGTTTCTCACACCAGAGAAGCTATGCAGTATCTACACATAGTGTCTGGCTTATTTATTGAGTGTATCCATTTACCTAGAATTGTCTCAAGCTTATCCTTATGGCACAGTACTACTCTGTTATATAACACACACACACACACACACACACACACACACACACACACACACATCTTTATCAATTCATCAGTTGACGGGCATTTGCGTTGTTTCCAAGATTTAGCTATTACAAACTGTGCTGCTGTAAGCATGGGTTTGCATATATCGCTATGGTCTGATGCTTTTAATTTAAAGAGGTTCTTTCTAAAAGTTAGTATATTCTAATATATAATTTCATGCTCACATTTTGGGACAAAATACCTTGTATATAGAATCATTGTTGTGCCCATGTAATATGTTTATTATAGGCAAATAAAAATGCAAATAAATACAGTAAAATTTAAACCACCTATACTTCTCCACCCAAAACAATTTGCTAGCGTTTTGATGCCTAGTTTAGACTTTTTAAAGGCAAATCACATCTAAACATTTTTATTGCAGTAAAAGTAGGGCCCTGCGCTGCGCCGTTTTGTTTCTCAAATTCCTCCTCGCCTAAATGTAGAGCAAACACTGTCTTGATCACTAAATATACTTCAAACAGCTCATTTTTAAGGACGCGGCGAGGAACTCCACTGAGCAAATGGGCGGCGATTTATGTAATCATGCTCCTGTTGCAGGGCTTTCACGCTGGGCGGGGAGTGATCCCTGGCAGACCTGCGGATTGGGCTCCTAGTAAAGAAGATGGGAGATTTGAGGAGAGCTAGGTCCCAGGACGGGGTTTTAAGTCTACGGGAATACAGGAAGAAGAGTCAGCAAGCTTGGCCAGCGGAAAACAAAGGGCCTGTGAAGTCGGATTGGGGAGTGGCACGGAGCAGAGGGCGGGTGATTCTCAAGGGCCATCGACACCGAATGGGAGGAACCCGAGACCCCTGGACCTGGAGCGCGGGAGGCAAACTCCCGGGCCGCGGCTGCTAAGCCGCCGCTCCGTACCAACAGAGGGCGCCGTGTCCTCAGTAGTTTTCAGTAGGCTTCGTGCAGCTGCCGGCCAGATGTGGGAGGCGCAAAGCTCCCAGCCGAGCCACTGCAGAGCAGCCCGAAGGGGACAGCGAAGAAGGGACGGCAGGGGGTAAGGGTGGTGGCTGTCGCTGCTCGTCGGATTCCCAGACTGACTTCCCTTCTGGGACAGAACGGAGGGGAGGGGGGAGACCTCTTGCCCAGAGGGGACGCTTTTTTCTAATTTCAACAAAAGCAGTTTGGACTACAGCAACCTTGGAGTGGCTGGTTCAGTGTCCACCAGGCTGGGCGCAGGGCCAAAGAACGCACGTGGCAGTCGGCGGTGGGAAAGGGAACCGGCCTCGGGGGCCTTGAAGTCTGCGTAAGCAGCCCTGGACGCCAGACGCTCCAACATTCGCACCACACAGCAGATCCTCCCTGTGCATTTTCAGGTCGGAGCGCGGTGTGCAATGGAGGAGTAGAAACTGAGGCACAGCATGTCCGAGCACTGAGTAGAACTCTTCTTCCCACATCGTCTGGAGCAGAGAAGCTGGACTAAATCTAAGGCCTAAGTCTGAAGGTCCAGTTAAGAATCCCAAGGCCAATGACAACCCTCAGGGGCCCTGCCCCCTCGACCCGCTTCCTGCCCTCATCCCCAGCTTTCCCAGCGCACTGCTGTAATTGGCGGTGTAGACCCAGGCCGGAGGAGGGCAGCAGGCGGCCCGGGACAGACAGGGGGCTTAATTGCAGGCTTCTGCCGGCAGTCTAGGCAGCATCTCCGCCGGGAAAGGAGCTGTTCCCTTAGCTCCGCAGGCTGGGCCTTGAAAGAACCCTAAAGGCCTTTAGGTCGGTGGTTGGGGGTCCCTTCCCTGGACATTAGGTTGGGGCGCTGAACTCTAGCAAGGGTGCCAGGAGAATAAAGAGCAGGATGCTATGGCAGAGCTACAGGGGGAGGTCAGATTCCAAACTCCCACTCCAACCTCAGAAGTCCTGGTTGGCGTTGCCGGAGACTCCTCCCTTGTTCTGACCACCCCCTTACTCCCTTTTCTGCCGCCCCCGCCACCCTCCCCAGGGCGCTCCCACCCTGGGGAAGAATGTGCCCTCCTAGCGCACCCTTGCCATGGTAACGGCACA
>PVJX010051215.1:0-10388 GCA_004027295.1 Dolichotis patagonum | reverse complement strand
AAAGGGTCTGGGAATTACACTGTACACTTGTATGGAAGGAACCAAAAACATGACTAAAGGGAGAAATAAGAAACAACTCCCAGCCCCCAACCCTGAGAACATTGATCCAGGAGAGGTAAATACAAAAGAGATTGAGGGCAGCAAAAATGCAACATCAAACACAGCGTTAGCAGACATAAAGAGATATCTTCAGGACCTCGTAAGCAGGATCAAAACTGAAATATTAATTCAAATTAAACAAGAGATAAGTAGATTAATAAAAGAAGGGCTGGGCACCTCTCAAGAAGACACAGACAGAAGAATGCAGGAACACAAATGGAGAGAAAAATTTAATGAAGAATTCAGAAAAAAACTAGAATTCATGAAGGAGATTCAAAGAGATTATCAGGAAACTAAACACTCCATAGAAAGCTGGCAAAACTGCTTGAAAGAAACCAAAGATAGACTATCAAAAATTGAACACAGGCTTGCAATGTGGGGTCACGAAAGGGAAGAACTCTTAAAAATAACAAGGGAGCAGGCAGTAAAGATACAAAAACTGGAAAATGACAAGAGGATCTATAACTTAAGAATAAAGTATGTGAATGAAGAAGCAGGAATCAAATCAGAGGAATTACAAAGGCTATTCACAGAAATTATTAAGGAAAATTTCCCAAGCATAGAAAAAAGAAATGATATGCAGAGGTATGAAGCATACAGAACTCCAGCCACCTACAACCCAAACGGAGCTACACCCAGACACATAATAATCAAGATCCCAGAAATTCAATATAAGAACAGAATATTAAAAGCCATCGGAGAAAACAAACAGATTACCTATAAAGGAAAACCCATCAAAATCACGGCAGACTTCTTGACACAGACCATCAGGTCAAGAAGAGCTTGGAGTAATGTAATTCAAGCACTGAAGGAGAACAATCTCCAGCCCAGATTGATGTACCCTGCAAAACTCTCTCTAGAAATTAATGGAGAAAAAAGATGCTTCCATGACAAAGAGGAACTAGGAGAATTTGTGACCACCAGTCCAACCCTACAAAAAATACTGAAGGACATTCTAGGGAGAGAGAACAAGAATACGAGCATTTCAAGAACAGTGGCAGACAGGCCTCAGTGAACGAGGCAGACAGTGGAGTGGAAGAGAAAAATAGACTATCAATGGCATAAAAATAGAATAGCAGAAATGAGGCAGAGAAGATTGGCTATAATCTCTAGTATAGAGGGCCTCGAAATAATAACAGAGGGAAACACAGGTAGAGTAGATCAGGAGATAGGGTCCATTGAGATGCTCTATATAGGGAGGCAGTGGGACCCAAAACAAGCAGTGCACCCTATGGGAGTGAAAGGGGAGGAATTGTCTAAAAAATGAAGGCAGAGGATACTGTTAATGGGGTAACAAGATTTAAAATTTACATTATTCTCACCACTCTGCTTGGATGGATTACGTGCTGTTCCAGTTTTTCTACTTATACTAGACTTAAGGACATGGTCAGCTATCCCAAAAATAAGAGGACATATTATGGTAATCATCCCTAATTTTCCTATCAACTTAATCTGAACCCTTTATAACTTACACTGTCTTATAAGACTGATCTTATTTGAATCTGGTTTGTTAGATTTGTATTGACTGATTTTATTTAAATCTGTTATGATGGATAGCATCAAGTCTAAGTGTATAGGCAACTACACTGAAGATGACAAGATTCACTAAGATACCCACTCTGGTTTGATTATTACTTGCTTTTGAAGTCTTATAACATCTCCAATGCTTCGTTTTTATTAATGTTGTTATACACTGCTGAGACACCATGGTAACCATTGTAGATCACCTTGTATTGTGGTTTTATGTAACTTTTCTGCCTCATGCTTTTCTAGGAATTGTTTTGTTTTATCTTGCTTTGTTTTGTTTTTCCTGCTAACATAGAAATGATAGATATACATGTAGAGACTCATGCAGGTGGAGAGCTTATAAACAGTTTATGAGAACCAACTATATAACACATATTGAAATGAACAACTACTTTTAAGAAAAAGAGACATTACAATACCCAGTGCTGATTCCATAATGTCATGATGTGAAGTCCAGCAAAACTATCACTTTTTGTTCAAAGTAATCTTAGCTTGCTTTGCCTTGTTTAAGTTCAACACACATTAAGGTATGGACAGCTGTTCTGAGGAGAATGAGAGACACTATGACAGCCATTCTTGGCTTCCCTAATGTCTGGTCTTGAAGTCCTGAAATGCCCTCCTCATCCTGCTCAGATCAATTCCATACTAGGTTGTTTCATGTGAATTCCCTGCATGTGACAATATGGACAACTATTTGGAAGAAAACAAGAGTCAATATGATAGAGAGTGAATATCTCCAATTGTCTAGTTTTGAAATTTATGTCTCTTACATTGCTTTCTTGTGATCCACTTTGTTCTGTTTTATTGTGTTTAATTTTACCCTTTTGATATAATTGCATGTATATTTGCATGGGTAAGATGGATGACCATATTGCTTTTTTTGTCAGATTGTGGAGCAGAACTGTTGAGAGTCTCACTGTTTGAATGTCTACTTTACCTGTTTTCACTTTGTAAATTGAACAACTATTTCCAAGAAGTCAGTATGTAATTTGTCAAGCAATAATTTTTTTAGGTTTTTTGTTGTTGTTGTTCTTTTCCTTTTTTCCTTGGAATACTGTATTGTTGCTACCCTTTATTCTGTTTTGTTTTGTTTTCTCTTTAAATAAAAATATAAAAAAATTTAAAAAAAAAGAAAAAAGAAAAAATAATCTCTCAGGTACAAAAAGGAAAGATGATCAAAGTGAAAATATTAGGGTAGACACGGATTAAAAAAAATAGAATCCCTTAAGAAAATGATGCAAACTGTAAATGTCCAACATAGGAAAGAAAGGGAATCCATGAAACAGATTCAAACAGAAATCCAAGAGATTAAGATGTCCATTGAACATATATGCAACAGATTAAACTAAGGTAAGGATAAAATATCAGATCTAGAAGACAGGATTGCAGCTCATGACCATGAAAAGAAAGATGCTTAAAAGTAACAAGAGAAAGGCTTGGGATATTGCTCAGTGGCACACATGCCTGCCCGGCAAGTGCAAGGTCCTGAGTTTGATTCCCAATACCAAACCCCCCAAAAGAACAACAAAAAAATAGCAATAGATTATGAAAATACAATTTAACAGCTGCACAGTAAAACAAACAGGAACAAAATAAGATTGATTGGGGTCAATGAGAAAGCTGGAGACAGAACAAATGCCATAAAAGATAAAAACTCTTCACAGAAATAATGGCAGAGAACTTCTCAAACATGGATAAAAAATTTTGTTTTTGAAGCAGGTTTTCCCTATGCAATTCAGGCTGGCCTTGAGCTCACTTTGTAGCCCAGGGTGGCCTCAAACTTGTAATGATCCTCCTGCCTCCTGCCTCCTGCCTCGAGTGTTGGGATTACAGGCATGCACCACCACACCTGTCTCTAGAATTTGATATACACATAAATGAAGCATATAAAACTCTAAACAGCCAATACCAAAATAAATCTACACCAAGGCATATAACACTTACGATTCCAAAAATTCAGCACAAAAACAGAATATTACAAGCAGTTAGATAAAAGGAAAAAGTCACCTACAAAGAAATGCCCATCAGAATGACAACAGACATCTCAACACAAACCCTCAAATGAAGGAGATCTTGGAGTGAAGTATTTAAAGCTCTAAAAGAAAACAACCTCCAACGCAGATTGGTGTACCCTTCAAAACTCTCTTTCAGAATTGATGGAGAAATAAGACACTTGCATGAGAAAGAACACCTGAGGAAATTCATGACCAGCAAACCAGCTCTTCAGAATGCTCTGAAGAATATATTAGAAAGAGAAAATGAAGGCCACAATCATAAGAACACCACTACAAAGAAATCACAAGGCAAGGAAAGCAATTAAGCTGAGGGGAAAGACAAGGAACCAACAACAAGAAAATAATATGAGAAAGATATGCCAATACATACCTGTTATAATCATCAATGTAAATGGTCTGAATTCATCAATAAAAAAGAAATGGCCTGGCAGAATGGATCAAGAATCAAGGTTCAACAATATGCTACATTCCAGAAACACATTGAACTAAAAAAGACTGAAAGTCAAAGGATGGGGAAAAAATACTCTATGCCATAGGAACCCAGAAAAATTCAGAGGGTAGCTATTCTATTTTCAGATAATGTGAACTTCAAGCCAAGACTGGTCAAAAGAGACAAACAAGGTCACTACATTCTTGTTAAGGGAATACTCCAATAAAAAGAGAAAACAATCATAAATATATATGCACCAACTACACAAAACAGATATTAACAGACATGAAAAATCAAATAAACACTAACACGGTTGTAATAAGGGACCTTAATACCCTACTTTCACAATTAGATAGATCAGCTAGATAAAAAATATCAGCAAAGGAATTTTGGAATTAACACAAAGCTGTGAACATATATACTTAGTGGATGACTACAGAGTGTTCCACCCCACAACATCATAATACACAATTTTCTTAGCTGCATATGGGGAATTCTCTAAAATAGTCCAAATATTAGCCTATAGAACATGCTTAAGTAAATGCAGAGGAATTGAAATTATCATAAGTATATTACCTTATTATAATGCAACAAAATTGGAAATCAGTGGCAAAAGAAACCTCAAAAACTACCTAAACACATGGAAATTAAACGATACCCTCTTGAAAACCAATGAGTCATAGAAGAAATTAAAAAATACCAACAATTAAGTGAAAATGCCCATACAACATCTCAGAATTTATGGGATGCAATGAAAGCACTCTTATGAGGGAAATTCATACTGATAAATTATCACATCAGGGAAACAGAATTAGCTTGAATAAACAACTTAATGTTGAAATTCAAACTCCTAAAAAAGCAAGAACAAATCAAATCCAACCCTCACACAAGAGAGGAAATTATAAAGATCAGAGCAGAAATTAGTATGATTGAAACTAAAACACAACACAAGCAATGAAATGAAGAGTTGGTTTTTTGAAAGATTAAATAAAGTTGACAAGCCCCTAGCCAACCTTACCAAAAAGAGAAAAGAAAAGACCCAAATTCAAGCAATTAAGAATGAAAAGAGGACCGAGCATTAGCTCAATAGTGCAGCACCTGCCTGGCAAGCTTGAGATCCTGAATTTGATTCCCAGTTAAAAAAAAAAAAAAAAGGAATGAACAGAGTGAAATCATGGCAGATCCTGTGGAAATCCAGATCATCAATATCTACTTCAGGAACCTGTACTATAACAAATTAGAAAACACATAAGAAATGGATAGATTTAGACACACATATGAATTACTGAAACTGAATCAAGAAAATATAAATATTGTAAATAACTCAATATCAGTCCATGAAATTTAAAATGTACTTTTAAAACCTACCAAAAAAAAAAAAAAAAAGAGGTGAGGCCCTGATGGATTCACTGATGAATTCTAAGAGAAATTTAGAGAAGATCTAATGCCACTAATACTCAAGTTCTTTAGTGAAGTTGAAAGAGAAGCAATACTTCCAAAATCATTTCTGGAAGCAGGCATTACCCTGATACCAAAAACAGCAAAATATCCAACCAAAAAAGAAAACTACAGGTCAATATCCCTAATGAACATAGATACAAAAGTCCTCAATTAGATACTGGCAAACAGAATGCAGCAAATCATCAAGAAGATTATATACCATGATCCAGTAGGATTCATTCCAGAGATGCAGTGATAGTACCACATATGCAAATCAATAAATGTAATATGTATTAACAGAGCCAAAGGAAAAAAAAAACACATGATCATCTCAAGAGATGCGGAAAAAGTATTTGACAAAGTCCAACGTCCATTTGTGATGATAATGCTACAGAAAATTGGGATAGTGTTTCTCTCAATCTGATAAAAGTTATCTATAACAAGCCAATAACCAACATGATGTTAAATGGTTAAGACCTGAAAGCTTTCACTCTAAAATCAGGAACAAGACATAGATGTGCACTATCACCACTCCTATTCATTATAGTTCTGGAAATACTAGCCAAAGCAATTAGACAAGAGGGAGAAATAAAATGAATAAGGACAAGAAAGGAAGGAGTTAAATAATCATTATTTTCAGATGACATGATGCTCTATGGAGGACTGCAAAAGACTCCATCAAAAGACTTGTAGATTTAATAATCAAACTTAGTAGTGTAGCTTTATATAAAGTCAGCACTCAAAAAATCAATGGCATTCCTGTAAGCAAGCAACTAACTCACAGAGAAATTAGGGAAATTACAGCCTTCAAAATAACACCCTGAAAAAATGAAATATTTAGAAATCAATCTAACAAAGGAAGTAAAAGATCTATATATTGAAAATTATTCTAAAAAAAGAAATCAGGGGCTGTGGGTTTAGCTCAGCAGCGTAAGTGCCTGTTTGGCAAATGTGAAGTCGTGAGTTCAATCTCAGGTACAAAAAAAAAAAAATCAAAGCGGGTATCATAAAATGGAAAGATATCCCTTGCTTATGGATAGGAAGAATCAACATAGTGAAATTGGCCATACTACCAAAAATACAGATCTAATGCAACCCTGATCAAAATACCATTAACATACCTCACAGAACTAAGAAAAACAGTCCTAAAATTCATTTGGAAATAGAAGAGACCTTGAGTAGTAAAATCAATTCTTGGCAACCAAGGTAAGGCAGGGGGGCATCACAATCCCTGATTTGAAATTATACTACAAAGCCACTGTGATAAAATCAGCATGGTAGTGGCCAAAAAAGCCAGATCCAAGGATAAATGAAACACACTGAAGAATGCAAACACAACTCCAAGCACATTCAGCCATGTTATCTTTGACAAAGATGCCAAACACCTTCACTGGAAAAAACATAACCTCTTTAATAAATGGCACTGGAAAAACCAACTTTCCACGTGCCAAAGACTAAAACTACACCCATGTCTATCACCATGCACTAAAGTAGAATGTATCAAAGATCTAAATATTAAAACAGAATCACTCAATCTATTGGAAGAGAAGGTAGAAATCTTGAAGACATAGGTGCAGGCAGAGACTTCATGAACAAAACCCAGTACACACAAGAAATACTACAAAGAAGCTGGGTATGGTGGTGCATGCCTGTAATCCCAGCACTTGGAAGGCTGAGGCAAGAGGATCACTGTGAGTTCGAGACCAGCCTGGACTACGAAATGAGCTCAAGGCCAGTCTGAACTGCATATTGAGACCCTGTCTCAAAAAGTAAAAAAAAAAAAAACCCAAAAAAAACAAAAAGAAGAAGAAAAAGAAAAACAAAAACAAAAAACCCCCACCCAAACAAACAAAAAACTACAAAGAATCAACATCTGGGATCTCATTCTATTTAAAAGTTTTTGCACATCCAAACAAATCACCAACAGAGTGAAAAGACAACTCATAGAGTGAAAAAAATTTTAGCCAGTTGTCCCTTAGACAAAAAATTTATATCTAAAACATACAAAGAATTGAAAAAAAAAATCAGACCTCCCAAATTCAAAGACCCAATTCAAAAATGGGCATCTGAAATTAACACTTCTCAGTTGAAGAAATACAAATGTCAAATAAATATATGAACAAATTCTCACCATCATGAGTCATTTGGGAAATGCAAATTAAAACAACACTGAGATTCTATCTCATTCCAGAAAGAATGGTCATTATCAAGAAATCAACCAATAATAAATGCTGGAGGCTCTGTGGGAAAAAAGGAAGCCTTCTCCACTGTTGGTGGGAGGGTAGGCTGGTGCAACCACTGTGGAAATCAATGTGGAGATTCTTCAAAAACTAGGATTACAGGTCCCATTTGATCCAGCTATTCCTCTTCTGCGTATCTTCCCAGAAGAATTAAAAACATTGTACCACAGCCATACATATGCACTCATGTTCATAATAACATAATTTTAACAGCTAAATCTTGGAAACAAGCCAAATGCCCATTAACTGAGGAATATCAACTGAGGAATGGATAAAAAAGATATGGTCTTTTTATACAATGGAGCACTACTCAGTCATAAAGAAGGATAAAGTTGACAATTTTATTGGTAAATGGATTGCAACTTGAAGCCATACTCATAAGTCAAGTAATCAGACTCACATGTGTAAATGTCATATTGTTTCCCTGCTATTAGAAGCTGAAAGAGTGAGTAAAGTCCAAAATGTATAATACATATTGTGAAGTGAGAAGAAATTGTTCAAATTAAAAAGGAAACTAGGATGAGAGAAAGGGGAAAGGAAGGACAGAAAAAGGAAAAGAAAAATATACAAGATGGTTATACTACTAGTTTGTACTAGTTTATTGAGAAGAAAAGTTTCTGCTAATATTTGGAGAACTTTTAAAATCTTTTTTATTTTAAAGAGAATAAAACAAAACAAAACAGAACAAAGCAAATCAGAATAGAACAATGCAAGCAACACAAGACTTCAAAACAAGACAACAGGAAATCAACAGTGGCTACCATAATGTTTCTTGTTTTCTTCAAAATAGTTGTCCATATCTTCACACACAACAATATCAAACATAACAAAATAGTATAAAATCAATCAAAAGGATGAAAGCATTATAGGACTTCAACACTTTATATGTAGTTCAGAGTATCCTTGAACTCACTCTGTAGCACAGGTTGCCTCAAACTCACAGCAATCTTTCTGCCTCACCCGCTGAAGTACTTAAATAACAGGAGTGTACCACCATGCCTGGCTCCCCAGCCCTTTTTTATTTTGAGACAGATTCTCACTAAGCCTAGTCTCAAATTTGTGATCTTCCTGCTTCAGCCTCCCAAAGTGCCACCACACCTGGTTAATCTTTTGTTTTTTGGTGATGTTGTGTATGTGTGTGTTGAGAGGTGAGGGGGGTGGGTCTCACAGCACTCCAGGCTGGTCTTGAACTCACAAACTCAAATGATCTTGCCCAGCTTCCTGAATTGCTGGGACTACAGGTACATGTTACTGAGCCTAGCTTTTATTGTCTTCAGAATTCCTTATGAGATATGAGTCCTTTGTCAGATACATGGTTTACATATTTAAAGTTTTTAATTTTGATGAAGTCCAATTATTGATTTTTTTTCTTCATGGATTGTTTTTTGTGTCATATCTAAGAACTCTTCACTTAGCCTAATGTCCTGAAGGTTTTCACCTGTTTTCTTCTAGAAGTTCAACTTTTATGTTTTATTTTTAACTCTATGATCTGCTTTGTGTTAATTGTCTTGGGTCAGTAATATAGCTCAGAGGCACAGAGCCTGCCTGGCAAGCATGAGGTCGATTCCTGGTACATTAAAAAAAACTAACTGTCCCAAGTAGTGGGATTACAGTTGTGTACCATGCATCTGGTTTATTTTTATTTTGGAGACAGGGTCTTGCCTATGTATTTCAAGATGGCTTTGTCCTCACTGTGTAATCCAGCCTTGTGATGATCTTTTGCCTCAGCCTCCCCAGCACTGGGATTACAAAATGTGTGCCACCATGACTGGTCACATTTTAAAAACTCTACTATAAAAATTTGCCTCAGTGTGGGGACACAATATGCAAGCTAAATAATCCACTCCCAGTCCAAAAATGGTTTCTGCTTTTTATTTGTAGTTGATGGCTTCGACATAAGATTGGTATTACCAAAACTTTCTATTTATTGTTACTTCTCATTTTTTTTATTTTAAAGAGACTAAAACAAAATAGAACGAATCAGATCAGAACAAAGCAATGCAATCAACACAGGATTTCAAAACAAGACAACAGGAAATCAACAGTGGCTACCATAATGTTTCTTGTTTTCTTCGAAATAGTTGTCCATATCTTCACACACAATGAGTTCAAAAAAGACAAAAATAGTATAAAGCCATTCAAAGCAAAAGAATGAAAACATTATAGGCCTTCAAAACCTTACAATAGGAAAATCAACAATGGCTACCTTAATGTCTCTTGTTCTCTTCAAAATAGCTGTCCATACCTTCACATATATTGAAATTAAAAAATACAAAACAGACTAAAACCAATCAAAACAAAGAATAAAAGCATTACTGGACTTCACAACAAGATGATAGGAAACCAGCAGTGGTTACCATAATGTCTCATTTTCTTGAAAATATCTGTTCGGGCCGGGGATTTAGCTCAGTGGCTTAAGTGCCTGCCTGGCAAGCACGAGGTCGTGAGTTCGATCCTCGGTACCAAAAAAAAAAAAAAAAACAAAAAAAAACACAAAATATCTGTTCATACCATCACGTGTAATAAAATCAATTTCTTTGTGGTACCAGGGGATCAAACTCATGACCTTGTGCTTGCCAGGCAGGTGCTTATGCCACTGAGCTAAATCCCTGGCCCATAAAATCAATTCTTATAAAC
>PVJX010051214.1:0-10380 GCA_004027295.1 Dolichotis patagonum | reverse complement strand
CTTGGGAGGCTGAGACTGGGGCAGTGCAGCAAGTTCAAAGCCAGCCTGATCTGCAGAGTGAGACCCTGTCTCAAAAAGCCCCCTCCCAGTATAAAAGTAGTAAGATTTGAGAAGCTGATGTGAAACAAAAACTGTTTTTCGCCAACAACCTTTTTGTATGGTGACCAAAAAAGTTCATTGGTGGGTTTCAATATATTATGTCCACTTAGAGGTGATATAAGCAACTCTGATTGCCTTTTACCATTGCCAAATTATTTTCTTACTTAGAAAAGAATACATTTTTAGAAGATACACTTATCTTATAAGGTAGTAATTTTCCAACTGGCATACCTTCCTGACTTCTCTGTTGACCATTAGTAGCCCTGGATTCATCACCAGACACTGGACTGGGGACCCACAGAGGTAGTCACTAGACACAGGCATCTGTCTGCTGTGGACCTGCAGGACTCCCCCTGTCAGTTTCCCTTCTGGTTGTCAACAGTGCTTGGCTTCAGTGGTCTCTGATTCATCAACCTATCTTTCAGTCTATCACCTATTGTCTTTCACAACTGTCTAAGGCTTAATTTGTATAGTGTCTTGTCACATCCTAATTCCCATGTCACTGAGCATGCCTCAATTCAATTATGAAGTTATGACTATGTATTAGGTCTCCTTAGACTTTGTACAAACAACTCCAACTACCTTTTAGCATTGCTAGGTTACTTTCTCATTTTGCTTAGAAAAGAATACATTTTTAGAAGATACATATCTCTTATAAGGTAGTAATTTTCCAAGATACTTGATGCTTAAATCACTTGAGTTTGTAACATAACTTTCTTCCTTGGATGTATCACTAAGTATTTAGCCATTGGCAAAAGAACTACAAGAAAAAGTTTTGCTTTCAACTGGTTCTGGCAGGATTTTGGTTATTGGTATACAGCATAGAGCATTGGAAAGTCAGAAATAATTTCTAAAGAAGATGAACTGTCTAGTAATATTAAGACAAACATGCTTAGGAGCCATGTTTGTTTTAGAAATTAGTTATCTCAGATAGTTTTGTAGAATCCATACCATGCAAAATTCTATGTCCTTACACAAATGTGTAATATTTAGTTGTTTAACAAATAAAAACAAACTGTTTCCTTACACACGATTTCCAAGTTCATGTCATTATTTGTTTTATGTACATTACTTGCATTGCTTGTGGGCATTAATAGTTTGAGAAAATCTTTGACATTTCTAGTTATGAGGTAGAGAAGCATTTTGTATTATATGGCAAATTAGTCATTTTAATAAGCTTTTGAGTAAATTTAATTTCTTAATTTATCAGGACTGAGAAAATGAGTTTTTCAGTGAGAGAGTATTTTAGACAAGGGTTTAGTAGTGAAATTTGTATTCATTATTGAATACTAACATACCTAAAAATTTCAGAAATCCCACAGGAGGTAATATTGTTGCAGGCAGCTGAGTTAGTCAAAAATATTATGGGCAGTGAGATAGGACTAGGTCCTCAATAGAGCCACTACAGACACCTGGAAACTGTCTCCTGCAATGGACCAGGCCTCAAGACAAAAGGCCAAACAAATGCACCCATATCCTGAGGATTGACACCCTAAATAGTTCCCATCCCCCTAGGAAAGAGTCACTGCTCAGTAAGAATGGCCACTTTCTACCTGACTCTGACTCGTTTCCCCATTTGTCCCTAATATAATCAATTTTACCTGAACTATAGATCTTCTGGCTAACTGTAGTTATGTCCCACCTTATGCCCATCTGCCTTGTGAGCTCCCAGTCTTCCCCCACCTTGAACCCATGGATTTACTCTATAAAATCCCTGGAAAAGACAGAGTCCTTGGCAACCTGCTCAGGACCCCTTCTGTCTCTCTTCAGTCAGAAGATTTGTTTCTCTCAATAAGTATATTCCACTCTCCACCTCTGTTGTTCCTAAAATTCATTCTTCGATTTTAGAGAACACAAGTTCGTACCGGACATAGTAGGCCGGGAATTTCATTCCCCTATATCAGTATGAAGCATAAAGTAGTGGAAATTCCTTCTATTGCATTCCATGACATAGACTCTTAAGGACGTGGTTAGATTCTGTGTCAAATCACTGTCCAGGGTTTTTGACTTCTAGTCATGACAGAAGACCTTGTACAGCCACCCCTCAGGTGGACAAAAATAGCTAATTCCAATATATGTGTAGAGACTGATAGGGCGGCACATTGGTTTGACACCTTTGTATCAAGGCAATTTTGTTGCCTCTTAGCTCCGAATCCCCTGTTGCCTTGCTGGACCCTATAGGTCCCTCTCCTTTGCTAAAGAGCTGTAAGCTTTACCAGTGGGGGGTTCTGAAAGGACACAGCAGGTGGAAGTAGGTTCTATTCTTGATTCTGGTATGGAATGGAATTCGTTGGCTCCACAACTGTCATCAGCATGTATGCGACACTCCATGGTGTTTATTGCCTAGCAGATTTTGGGTGCCACTCTAGCCTGCTTCTGTCTGTCACACCACTGGGAGTTTTCCTGTTTTTTTGCTGCTAGCATGGATCAGTGATTTCTGTCCTGGCACACTGGTACTGCATGCCAGGTTTCCGGCTTGCTGGTCCCATCTGGAATTCTGTGATCATCAGCCTCATTTTACTGAGTGTCTCTTTGAATAAGGGTCAACATGTCCTGCCACCTGGATTCCACTGCAGCCTCCCTACTGCAAGTCTGTGCTGCCCGGGATGTTAGACACCAGTGTCGGTGAGGACATTGGCACTTGAAAATGGGCCACTTTTATTTTTAACTCAGCGACCTTGAACAATAGTGATCACCTACTAGAATGTCTCTGGGCCAGTTTTTACACCTCTACATGAGGACTTTGGACCAGATGGTCTTTAAGACTCAGTCTATGCCTGGCTTCTCAATTCAGAAATAGGTAAAACTCTGGCCAAGGTAATGATTTTCCAAAAAGCATTGAGTGGGGATTTAAAAGAAAACCAAGTGTAATTTGGTTGGTTATATGAGCATTATAGCATGAGAGATTAATTCACCTAGAACACTCTGTACTGATGGGAGGATCTAGTTAAATTATATGGAAAGTTGTGGTAAAGCCATTTGCCAGATGAATCACCGCAAGGAAATTTTAAATTGTTATAGAGAAGCAACAGTTGCTTTTAAGATTTTATACTGGAAGAATAAAACAAACCAAGAGGTTCATATTCAATGGTAACATTTTAGCCTTTATATCCACAATTCCAGTAATAACAGATCTTTTAGCTTACGGAATTAAAACATTTAATAATTCACGTTTCTATTCAATGACATTGCTTCCTTCCTGTAACATTTTTAGTATAGCAATTATAGCTCAGCATGTATTACTCATTAAATGAAAGGAATACATCCCCATTATATAGTTCAGGCACTTGTCCTGTACCTGAACTGCAGTTAGGATTTGGGCTTCTGTGGTATTATCTAAGTGACTACTTGGAGCTACTATTTCTTCCGGGTATCTGTACAAATTAGGAGTTTAGGTAGACTAGGGCTTGATGGAGGAGGAGTACACTAATGGTTTTGAGAGTATTGGGTCGCTTTTAACTCTTAAAATGACCTCTTCATCCTTGCCCTAGAATATACTTCTTATCAGATTAACATGGAATTTTCAATTTGTGTAGGAGAAAGTAGTTCTTGGAATATACACTCTGTGGGACACATAATAACTGGTAAGTGATAGCCCTATTGTTAAGTCAAAGTACTTGCAGAAAGTATTTATGTGTCTTATTCACATGCCTATAAAACATAACTAATTAGTCAAATACCTTTTGATAAGATTTAGCAACCCAGTATGAAAAGGCTATAACGACTATTTCCTTTGCTGGTCAGGTGAGTGTGTTTTTATCCATATGTTGTTTACCGTTTTGTCTGTGGTTTTTAACTTTCTGATTTAACTTTGTGGTTTATCCTTCATGTTGAGTACTTTTTGACATACATGGCTTAGGGGAAATAAATCTATTTAAATATAAGATATAGAACAGAGGGATAACTCTATTTTGTTAGGGCTATAGTTCAATGAGGGGGTTCAGACAACCTCCCATTAAATCTGTGTTTTTAAGAACAGTAATTTTTTTTCTTGAAAACACACCCTTTTCTCAACCATTGTCATCTTTAGAAAACTGCAAGGAAAAATTTTACGCCCCCCCCTTTCTCTGAATAGATAAAAATAGTTTCTTTTCCTCTTTTCCTCTAAGGTAATCTCATGTTTCTTTGGAAGCTAACAAAAAAAACTGAAACAGCAAAGTCCAGTGCCTCTTTATGCTGATCAAAATGTTACATCCTTTCACGCAGTCTGTGTGTGTGTTCCCTACCACAGAATACTAAATGGAATTAAGAGTATGAGGAAGTCAAGTAGACCTTTTTCTTTTCATTAAAAGTAAGCCAGTCTTTTTACTTCATTCCTGAATCTGATGAATTGTGGAGCACACAATGGCCCTTTGTTTCAAGTCACCATGTCCCATCGTGTCCTGGTGAATACAAAGTGGTACAACGTTAGATGATGAGAAAACTCACTCATACATCAAGGGGCTGTGTTTTACATTGCAGTTTTTATTCATACCTTGGTTTTACTAATACAAATTAATTTATTAAGCCCACTTTTATTATAGAAAGAATGTGCATCACATATCTTTTTCAAGAGGGTTTTGTTGTCATTATCAGACCATGTACTTAAAATGTAACCTGATAGTATTTTCAATAGGGCATTACTATTAAAACTGAGTTTAAACTTTCTAAAATTCATGTTTAAGTGATAGCAAAATCATTTCTTTTTTGTTGCTGTAGCTGCTCGCTGCTTTTAACAGTTTTATTTTTGTCAAATAATTGTATGTATTATGGGATCCAGTTTGTGTGCATTTCATGGAATGATTGAATCGGAATAATTAAAATATTCATCATCTCAAATGTTTGCTTTCTTTGGGAAGTAACTTAAAAATCCTTTTGATTATTTTAAAATGCACAGTTTGTTATTGCCATGTTGTGCGACAGATGACCCAGACAGTTTCTTGGGTAACTGAAGCTTTGTACCTTTTGATCAGTTTTCCTGCTCTCCCCGTCCCCTGCCACTGCCCCTGACAAGCCACTGTTAAAGATTCGATTCTCTAAGTTCATATTGTTTGTCCATGAAAGTGAGACCCTATGGTATTTTTCTGTCTGTACCTGGCTTCTATCATTTAATGTACCACATAGGAGTATATTTGTTCATATTGTTATAAAGGATAGTATTTCCTGCTTTTTAAAGGTGGACTAGAATTCCAATGTGTGCATAAGCCATATTTTAAAAATCCATTTGTCCTTTAATTAATAGATTAATTTAGTAGGTTCCCTGTCTCAAATATTGTGAATAGTGCTGTAATAGACATGGGAATGCAAATATTTCTTCAACATACTGATTTCATTTCCTTTGGATATACACCCAGAATTTCAGTTGCTGGGTCATATGGTAATTTCATCTTAGTTTTTTGAGTAACACCCATACCGTTTCCCATAATAACTCTACTAAGTTACGTTTTCACCAGCAGTCTGCAGGTGTTCCCTTTCCTCCAAATCCTCACCAATACTTTCTAACTTCATATGCTTGACGATAGCCAGTCTAACTGGAGTGAGGTCCTATTATACTGAAAATTGATTTGCATTTTCCTGGTACACAATGTTAAACATTTTTTGTAAGAGAACAGATAATGGGAATCTAGGCCTAAATGACTTTCTGTAGGAGAAGAAAAGAGAGAAACAGTGAGCTGCGCCCCTTTGGCAACGCGCGGGCATGGTGGGTGTTACCAGTTCCAGGCAAGTCAGCACCACTAAGATTTGGTTGTTTACCTGGGCATATACTATAGGTGCCGGGAGGCAGATGAATCTTCTGCTATGCTAACTGCTTGCTCTCATGTCTAAGTAAATGAAAGTGAGATGGGCCAAATGCTCAGGGTGCTTTTTTTGTTCATTAGAGGAATGTACCCCCTACCCCACCGAGCCCCACATTCCAAATTAATTCTGTGCCTTTTTGCATTCAGCCCCCGCTGCCCTGTCAGGGATAAACTCATAGGCTGGTGCCTACATTTTTTTTTTTTCATATACTCTTGTTCATTTGTATATCTTTTTTTTTTTTTAATGTTTGTTAGGGTTCTTTGCCCACTTTTAAAATATGACTGTTTTTTTTTTATTTAGTTCTTTGTGCATTTTGGATATTGTCCTCTTTGTTGATGATTCACAAGCATTGGTTTCCAGTATTTTGGTTGTCTTTTTATTTGGTTTTTCCCTTTGTTGTGCAGAGTTTTTATAGTTTGTAATCCTGTTTGTTAATTTTTTGTTTGCTGTGTTTTTAATCATACCCAAGAAATCACTGCCCAGACCAAAGTCAGGAAGCTTTCCTCGTTTTCTTCCATTATTTTTATGGTATCATAAAATGATTACATTTAAGTCTTCATTTCATTTTGAGTTGTTTCTCATTTAAAAGGTGAGGTCTATGTTATATAAAGGTTTCTAACCATTCTCTACATATGGATATCCAGTTTTTCTAACATCACTTATTAAAGAGACAGTTTTTGGTACATTGTGACTTCTTGATATCTTTGTTGAAAATCAGGTGGTTATAAGTACATGAATTTCTGTGTTTTGTAGTTTCTTCCATTGGTCTGTCTCTTTTTATGCCAGTACTGTGGTGTTTTCATTACTGTATCTGTGTAGTAAATTTTGAAATCCAGTTGTGTGATGGCTCCAACTTTATCCTGTTTGCTCAAGATGGTGTTGTTTATTTGTGGTCTTCTGTGAATTTTAGGTTTATTCTATTTCAGTAAAGAATGACATTGGAAATTTGGAAGAACTTATATTGAATCTATAGATCACTTTGGATGGTACATACATTAAAGGATGATTGTCAATCCATGAATGTGAGGTATCTTTCCATTTATTTGTGTTATCTTCAGTTTCTTTCCTTCATGCTTTGTAATATATATATGTGTGTATATATTATACTATATTATATTAACCATGTTAGATTTATTCCTGAGTTTTACATGGTTTTTTGGAGTTACTATAGATAGGTTGTTTTCCTAATTCTTCATGTAGTTCACTATTTATGTATAGGAGTGCTATCTTTCTTTGTAAGTGAATTTTGTATCCCACATTATTGAATATATTTCAGTTCCAGTTTTTTTTAATGGAGTCTTTTCCATGCATATGATTTTGTAGTAAGAAAGCACAGTTTAACTTTTCCTATTATAGATGCCTTTTCTTCCTGGTTAATAACTTTGGCTAGGACTTCTACTGTTATATTGAACAGAAGTAGAAAATGAAAGTCTTTGTCTTGTTTCCAAATCTTAGTGGAAAGCCTTCATTTTTTTTTACCTGTGAGTATGATAATGGTGGTCTTGTCATATATGGCCTTTCTTGTGTTGGGATACACAATATTTAATTTGTTCAGAATTCTTAGCATGAAGGGATGTTGTCTTTTATTGAATGCTTTTTCTGCATCTATTGAGATGATTCCAATTTTTATTGTTCATTGTGTAATTTAATTGGTTGAACCATCCTGGATGGAATGGATGGATGGAATAATAACCATCCATTATTTTGGGGATAATGCGTACTTGATCATGGTGAATGATACTATTGATCTCCTGTTGAATATGATTTACCAGTATTTGTTGAGGGTTTTTATATGTGTTCATCAGAGATAATTTCCCTGTAGTTTATTTTTTTTCTTTTATTAGGTTTCTGGCTTTGCTGATAGCAATGTGATTTGACCTCATAAAAATACTTTAGTATTACCTTTATTTATTTGTTTTGGAAAAGTTTGCAAGGGATTTATATTAGTTTGTCTTTAAATATTTGGTAGAGTGTAGTTGTAAAGCTACTGGGTCCTGGACTTTTTTTGGAGGAAACTTTTAACTGTGATTCAGTCTCATTATTGATTAGTTCAGATTTCTTTGTCATTTAGTTTTGGTAGGTTGTGCGTTTCTAATATCTGAGTTTTTTCATGGTTCACAATTGTTTACATAGTTTCCCATAATTTTCACTTACGATCCTTTTTTACCTTTGTAGTATCAGTTGTAATGTCTCATTTTATTCCTGACTTCAACTTTGATTTTCTTGGTTAGTCTCACTAAATGTTTGTTGGTTTTACCTTTGCAAAATTTTGTATATTTTTATTGTGCTTCTATTCATAATTGCATTTATTTTTGCTCTGATTTTTATTTCTTTCATTCTGTCTTTGATTTTACTTTGTTTTTGTATTTTCTTGAGTGTTGTAGTAGTTTTTTGGAGATCTGTTTTGATGTAGATGTTTGCGGTAAGTCTCCCTCTTACGACTGCTTTTTCTATATTCTATATTTTTAAATTTCTCTTTCTATTTAATCTTTGAACCAGTAGTTGTTCTGGGGTATATTTTTAAATTTCCATTCTTTTAATTTATGACTTCTAGGTTTATACCAAGATGAAAAATACTTGATATGTCTATAAACTTGTTAAAATTCATTTTGTGGACTGTGATAGGGTTTATCCTGAAACATTCTCCATAGCACATCAAGAATATGTAATCTATTGCTGTTGGCTAGAAGGTTCTGTATATGTCTGCTAGGTTCATTTCATCAACAGTGTAGTTCATCTGCAGTGTTTCCATGTGAATTTACTATCTGACTAGTTTATTGTTGAATTTGGTTATGGTTTTAAAATGCCTTAATCTTGTATTGTTATCTGTCTCCCTTCAAATTTTGTAATATTTGAGATACACACACAGAGACACACACATGCACACACATATGCTGTGATGTATGGTTCACATATATTTATAATGTTTATATCCTGTTAATGAATTAACTTTTTATCACTATATATTGAATGTTTCTGTTTTTTTCTGTCAGTTTTGGGTCTAAAGTCTTTTTTTTCCCCCAGAAATAAGTATAGGTACTCCTCCTTTGGTTCCTGTTTGTACAAACTATCTTTTTATATCTCTTTCCTTTGGGCTGAATGTCTTTTAAGGTACACTGAGGGTCTTGAATGCACCATGTCACACTGTCTTGTATTCGTACCTGTTGAGCCCTGAATGCCTTTTTGTTGGGAAACTTAATCCAATTACTTTCAAAGTACTCAGTAATAGGGAATTTTTGATGCCATTTTGTTAATTGTAGCTTATTTTTTTCTTTTCTTTTTTTCTTGATTTTTTCTTTTGTGATTTGATGATTTGCCTGGTATTAAGTTTTGGATCTTTTCTTTTTACCTTTTTTTTTTTTTGGTGTGTTTATAGTAGCAGTATTGAGTAGTAGTAGTATTGAGGTAGGATAGAAGAAATCAAACTAGGTAGAAAGGAGATAAGGAAGTCAAGATTTTTAAAATTAAGAAAACTGCAACTTCAGGACATAAAAGTTACTCAAGACTTTTCCCTTCTGGGAAACTCACTCAAAAAAAAATTCCTAAAAATCCTTTTACAATAAGCCTGTAAATCAGGGCTGTGAACACACGTGGGTGGCTTGTGTTGTTTGTTACCTGACAGTGAAAATACATATCGTAGATCACTATCCTGAAGACACCCCCTTAGACGTACCCCACTCTGTCTTGTAGTATGTCTTGTTTTGGAACACCCACCCTCCATTCTTTGAGTGCATCCTGTGCCTATATCTCTAATAAATTCTGTCATGTCCTGAAATGTTTTGTTCTTGCAATAGGAGTCAGAAAACTGCAAACTTACTTTAAAAAGGTGGCTTATTTCAGTATCAGGGACCTCACAGACCTAGCCCAGCGGCAATATTTTTTATTTTCGTTTGTACCCAGCTACAGTATAGCAGACTGAGACAAGCAGAGCTGGAAACACAAGTACCTTATTTTTTTCCCTTCATTTTATTCTTTTATGTTCTTTTTTAATTTTGAAAACAAAACAACAAAACAATAAAAATGACGGTACAGAATTTTAAAACAAAACAATAGGAAATTAACATTAATTAATATTTGCATATTATCTTCAAAGTAGTTGTTCAGATTACAAGATTTAGGCATAGAAAATGATCAAACAATCAAACAATGGAAGCACTAGCTGTTCTTTTTGATGAACTAACAGAGATTAGTAGTATAATTATCTATCTTGGGCCGGGGATTTAGCTCAGCGGCATAAGGGGCTGTCCGGCAAGTACTGGGTCATGAGTTTGATCTCCAGTACAAATTAAAAAAAAAAATCTATTGTGTGTGTGTGTGTGTGTGTTTGTATATATATGTATATATATATATATATATATATATATATATAATATCTTTTCCCCTCTTTGTTTTCTCCTTTGCCTTATCCCAGTTCTTTCGTTTCAAGCACTTTTTTTCCCTTTCATTTTCACAGTATCTGTTGTATGTTTTGGATCTTATTTACTCTTTCAGTTTTTTTTTTTT
>PVJX010051213.1:0-10381 GCA_004027295.1 Dolichotis patagonum | reverse complement strand
GGGCATCTGAAATGAATACACAGTTCTCAGATGAAGAAATACGAATGGCAAATAAATACATGAAGAAATGTTCATCATCATTAGTCATGAGAGAAATGCAAATTAAAACCACACTGAGATTCCATCTCACTCCAGAAAGAATGGCCAAGATAGAAAACACTACCAACAACAAGTGTTGGAGAGGCTGTGGGGAAAAAGAAACTCTTCTACACTGTTGGTGGGAGTGTAGACTGGTGCAACCACTGTGGAGGTCATTCTGGAGATTCCTCAAAAAGCTGGGTTTGGAAGTCCCATTTGACCCAGCTATTCCGCTTCTAGGCATATTCCCAGAAGAACTGAAAACATCATACCACAGTGATATATGTGCACCCATGTTTATAGCAGCATAATTTGTAATAGCCAGATCCTGGAAACAACCTAAGTGCCCATCAACTGAGGAATGGATAAAAAAGTTGTGTCATTTTTATACAATGGAGTACTACTCAGCTATAAAGAATGATCACATTGAGATATTTATAAATAAATGGACACGACTTGAGACCATTCTCTTAAGAGAAATAAACCAAACTCACAAGGGTAAATACCATATAGTCTCCCTAGTATGAGAGTTGATAAGAGCATATAAGACTTTATGGTAAGCAGGAGTCCCCATCTCATAGCTTTGAAGCCTTCAATGTTTTCAATCATCAGTTGGAATGGTTTATTCTGTTTTATTTGACTATATCATGCATGATGGTATGAACAGCTGTTTTGAAGAAAACAAAACATTATGACAGGTATTGCTGATTTAATATCATCCTTCTTAGAAGTCCTACCATGCTTCTATTGCTCTACTACCATTGGTTCTATCTATCACTTTGTGTCTTATTGGGATTTGAATATGGGTGATGGTTTAAACAAAATTCTTCTATCAAAAATGAGATATAGTACCCATTGATCATTTTCTGTTATTCAGTTCAGAAAGCCCTGTAATTCTTTCACTCTATGCATGGCTTTATACTATTTTGTTATGTTTGATATTATTGTATTTGAAACTATAGCAGAGTAAGCAAACTATAGCAGAGTAAGTGATATGTTGATAGCTACTGTTGATGTCCAGTTGTCTTAAAGTACTGTGTTGACTATGTTGTCCTGTTCTGATCTGCTCTGTAATGCCCTCTTTTGTTTTATTCTCTTTAAAATAAAATATTAAAAAATAAATAAATGTCAATATTTTGAATTACAATTTCCATTAATTGCAATTTTATTTGACTCTCAGTAGGTACATACTTAGCAATGGCTGTTCAATAATCTTTAGGTTGAAATCTCTGGCTAATTACTCCCTGATGACATGGTATTTTATGATTCAAATGTATTGACTGTTTCGGTGTCAAATTATAGAAGTTATTGTCAATATACTGAAATTTGGGAGAAAAATATTCTAGAACTAATTCTACTGATGATTCTAGACACATAAAAATGAAAATAGTTTAATAGTTTTCAACATTACATATGATCAAAATTAAAACTGATGAACAGTGCAGGCTTTTCTTCTTTATCCTTCAGAAATCTCAATGAATTTATGGTGTAGTATGGAAAGGAAGAGCTGTGTGTATGAATGGATATGTGTATTGCTGAAGCTACCAGAAAAGTTTATTTTGAAGGATGTATGAGGTTAATTACTGTGGTCATATCAGTCCTCATCAGTTTCTAGCAAATATTAGTGTAGTATTGCTTGTTTGTTTCCAGCTTTGCTAGACCAGCATATGGTGATTCAGTGATGGCTGTGGGATTTGGAGCAAAGTATCTGTGCTTGATTCTTTCCTGAATCGCTTATTACCATGATTACCAAAAATGTTATTTTTCCAATGCTACTATTACTAAATTATTACTTTTTCTTGAGTATGGAAGGGAGCTTTCAATTCTCCCTTATTTATTTGTGAATGTATTTACTCATCCATATATTCGTATCACTATGACTCAAAGATTCCCATTTTTTCAGTTATTTTCTGTTACTATCAATATATATTTTGGTTTTAGAATTATTTCAAGCCCTTTCAAGTTGACCTCAATGCCCATTTTATGTCTTTCTAGAATTCCTGGTGCATCTATTTTGCTTTCTGAGCCTAACCATCCTCCTACATATAGAAAGGAACTGATGATGCCTCAGCTCAGAGAATCATTTTTACAACTTTAAGAAAAAATAACCTATAGTGTGTGACACCTTGTAGAACCTCAACAAAGGTGACTTCCTCATTTCAACTGTGTCTTCATATTCTGTCAATGCAGTACTTTCAATATCACTATTGCAGCATGGCTAGAGACAGAACACTTGAAAACACAACAGAAAGTGGGAATAAACCCACATTTCCATTATGTGTAGGCTTCAGAGTGCCCACTATGTGTAGAAGTGTTGTGGGGTGGAACTGAGGAAGAGAAAAAGCATCACTGCACAGCTTCCACATAAGTGCATGAAGATAGAAAAGATATATCAGCTCCCTACCCCTTGAGTTTCATGGGCTTTTCCATCCTCTTCTTCTTTTCTATTCTATGTGCTTTCTTATCTCCTTACCCTTCTTCCTACTGTAACATCAAAGAAGGTACATGGATGCTGAACTACAGAACCAGGAGGACATAGCAAAAAACCAAATGTTTTGTGGACTCAGCTGGTAGGTTACTGGAAAAGCGTGAAGAATTCAGTGTCCCATCACAGAGACACTATTGGGTAAGTCACTTCCCTTCTATCATAGTTGTCTGTCCAATAGTATAACAATTCCCACTCTTCCCAACTAGCAAAGCTATTGTCAAATTTATGTGTGTTCCCATATGGAAATACAATGAGTGGTCTCAAGTAAAAAGAAAGGACCAGTGCACTTTGGAGTAATTACATTAATAGACACACTGAAGATATTCCAGAATTCTACATGGGATGCATTAAATTACTGTTACTCAAATGTGAGTTGTTGAGGTTAGAATATTTTCCAGAGTGGTCCATGGTCCATTTCATCAAAATCGTTAGGGGTTGCTTGTTAAAATAACAGACATTTGTGTCCACCCTAAATCTGGTTAATGAAATCCAGAAAACTGTGGAGCAAGGCACAGGTGGTTCTGGTTAATCCAAATTTTAAATGCACTTCTATGGGTTTGCAATGAGACCCTTTAATATTTTGAATCCTTTGATATGTGATTTCATTGTTGGATGCTCCTGCTACTTCACTTTAAATATGTGTTTCTTTCTTGGTGTATCAAAAAGGAAGCAACGCTTTCAGTTAAGTAATGTTTATTCAGTGACTTATATATGAGGCTCCGATCTAGAAACCAGGGAAGCAGTATAGTGGACAAGACACGTGAAGTTTCAAGAGCTATTATTTGAGTTTGAAAAACTTGTAACAAGCAGGAAAATAAATCAAGTATCAGGTAAATTTCATAAAGAGATTTGTGCTTAGAAGAAAATAAACAGAGTAGGAAATAATCAGGACAGATTATGATGGATGGAGCTATCAGTGAAGTTCTTTCTCAGGATGTGATGTTTGAGGTGAGTCCTGATTGGCAAGAAAAAGATAGTCATGGACAAGCCATTTGTCAGTGTCCCTACTGCATGTTACCTCCCACTTATCTAAGAGTAGAGGAAAACCTCAGCTGCTGACAGTCAAGGTGCAGACTGGGAGGTGAGTTGAAAGGGAGATGGAGCCACAAGGCTTGTATTGCATAAGGAGTTTGCATTTTATTCAGAGTACAAAGTGTTAGAGTATGGGAGTGACATGATCTGATTCATGTTCTCAGAAGGTGGCTTCTGTGTGAAGAATGGACCAGAGAGAGACAACGTAGTTTGTAGGGACAATAAGGAGAATATTGCAAAAGTACAAAGAAGGACAGGGTGAACGGAGTGATGTCATTGCAATGGACAGAGGGAGGTGTACACTAAGACAGGACACATCTGGAGGGAGGGCATGCAGGACCTGAAGTGAATGTGAATGGGAGTTGTGGAGATAATACAGAATCAAAGACCCTTGGAGCTGTTCAACCATGTGGAAATGTGGTGGTGGTATTTTCTAAGAGCAGTTTCTCTGAGTACCTTTGACATTCTAAGGATACTTTTGTTGTACAACAGTAATTATTGTAAAACTTAGTGACACATCTAAGGATACTTTTGTTATACAACAGTAATTATGGTAAAACTTAGTGACACATCCATAAGATGAGTAAGATTCAGTTGTAAGACCAATAATCCTTCTTTTCCCTGGCATCTCTGTAGTAGAATTTCTAAATGTAATTCCTTACCATTTATATCTCTAAAAGTGAAAACATAAGTTAATGTAATTTTGAAAATATTAATGTTTCTACAGTATGTACTGCCAATTCTACTGATGATTCAAATGTGTGACTGTAAAATAAAGTCACATGTTTTTCACATGATAAGCCCAGGGATTAACGATACTCTGTCCGCAGAGCTTGTATTCCTAAACAGTACATTTGTTGAACCATGTAAGCCCATGGTGGTTGACTTTATATCATGGTGATAACTTTTTAGGAGGTGTCTAACTTTCAGTAGTCACTCTTCCTTGTATCAGAAGGTTTTTATTTATGGAAAAAGAAAATAATTATAAAACCAAAAGTTATTAATAATTACCATTATTAACAATGGTAATTGTTCTTATACCTTAGACAATTTACTTATAAATATAAATTTTGGATCACCAACATGAACTCTTTAACCTTTAAGGAATCCAGAGATTTGTCCAGATGGGAATCCCATTGATTTTTGTGCCTGAGAACCTGTGGTTGGTGAGAGCCCTGCTTTGGGTCCTCTGACAGGTGACATCAAATGAAGTACGATAAACTACTCAAACTCACTAGAGTTTGTGAGTTAGAGTTGACACTGCGGCCCAGGTATGTGTTGGCCCTCACTAATTTACCTCTTCATGAGACATGGAACAACCTTATTTTTATATAAAATAAACAGTTTTTAAGGGCTTGGTTTGCATGCTTTTCTAAGGTTAACCTGTAGGTAATATGAAAAGACATGAACTATATTTAAATTAAAGGAAGTAGTAGTGATTGTTTTTATTCAGAACTATGCTCTACTGGGAAGTTAGAAGATATTTCTTCAATCATACATTTGTGCTTTTCTTTCTGGCTCTTCAACAAGTTAGTGTGAGATTTACATTAATCATAATAGTTTTAAATAATTCATTCTTGTTAGTGCATGGTGTTATATTGTATGATTATTTCACAGTAAGTGAGTATGTTATGGAGCTGTGATTGTTTCCACTTTTAACTTATTGAAGAGTAGAATATGTATTTTTAATTCAATAGACACCAGTGAATGGTTTTTCAAAGTAGTTATTCTAATTCATATTGCAACTAGCAGTATGTGGGTTTCACTGTCTCACATCCTCACCAGCATATGAGACCTTGGTACTTTTCATTATTCTGGTGCCTATGTAACAGTATATCATTATGGTTTTAATTTTCCTTTCTCTGTTTTGATTTCTGTTTAACATACACTTTGATCTAAACAAGTCTCTTTGTCTTTTTTAATTTCCAATTTATCTATTTAAGGTCTAAGAGTTTAGTATCAAATTTGCTTATTTTTTCCAATGCATTGTTCTTTATGTGTCTCTGGTCCTTCCTATTTTCCTTGACTTGTTAATTAGAAGCTTGATGCAATTCAGGTTGTTTGGCAAGTGTACCACAGATGTGGTATTATATACATGTTATATCCTTGCAACACATCTTAGCTTGGGGTTCTTTGAAATTTATGTTAATGTGAGTTGGTTAAATGACAAACATTTGTCACTGACAAACATTTTCATGAGTCTGAAGACTAAGTCTGAGGGTGCCAGCACTTTTGGGTTTTGGGTGATGGTCTTCTTTATTTTGTCTTAATATGGGCTTTCTTTAGCACATGACCACAGATATGAACAAAACTCTCTCATGTTTCTTCTTATAAAGTCACTAATTCTATTATCACAGCTTTAACTTTATGATTTCTTCTTACCAAAGACCCCATCTGTAAATACCACTAAACTGGGAATTCAGCTTTCAACATTGATTGGGAGGAGGACACAAACATTTGGCCCATATTGTACCACAAGCTTCACCCAGTCTAATTGTTGCTCTCGCTATGATACTCTACATCAAGCCCTGGGTTCAGGCATTATCAGCCTGACCCACCCATTACAGTATTTACTATGTGTTTTAGCATTTAATGTTTTTGAAACTCTGAAGATCATTTCCTAGATCTGCATTTTATAATTGAAAATGATGATGGTCTAATTCTATAATTTCTGTTTTAATTATTTGGAGTTTTCTGTAATGAAACTAATTCATCTCCTCTAATAACCATTAGGGTTTCTTTGGGTATAGCATACACAAAAACTGAAGGATGAATGTTTTATTCTTTGTAGTATTTCCACTTTTCAGAACACTTAGTTATTTCTACAAGAGCTTCCAGATGCAGGCAGTGAGTTAGTCTTGTTTGTATTTTGTTTCTATTTTTTGGTGCCATCATCACTCAGAGGAGTTTCTGTATTTGATGAATTTTAAGCCACTTTAGACACTAATCTCTTTGATGTTCAAACTGTTTTATTTTTGCCCAGTGGGAACCTCTTCAGGGTGGCTTCTGAACTACTTTAACATGTGCTCTGGTATGATAACTTGTATGGTCAAACTTGCATTTGGTACAGTCTTGACCCTAGAATTGGAATCAGCTATTTCTTCAAGGAAGCATGATTCCTTTTAGTGGAAAATGTTTTTAGAGGACTTAATCTAGGTAATAGAGGTGCTCATTGTATCTGAATTATAGCTTTTTGCTTTTTTATATGAAGTCATTAATAATACATTATATTTTAAAGAAAATAGGTATCATAAACATTTAACCTAGTCTGCCCCTGTCTCTTTAAATATAATAATCTTGTTTGTTTGTTTGTTTGTTTTAAACTTCCACTTTTTTGCAGCATAATAGAGTGAACTGAGGGTCTTTGTGCTGGCTACATCCCCAGTCCTTTTTTAATCCTGAGGCACAGTCTTAAAAAGTAACTAAATTGTCCAGGCTCAACTAAAACTCATAATCTTTTTGCCCCATCCTAAATGTCGACTTTTAAAAGTGTAAGTTATTTCCATGTATTTATTGATTTCCTCCTTATTATGGTTTGGGTCACAGATTTCCCCAAAAACCTCATGTGTTCTGAGGTGATGGTTTTGAAAGGTGAGTGGATCATTGGGGCTATATTTACCAGTGAATGACTCCATTCACAAGGGAATGTACTAATAGGAGGTAGGGCACAGTTGGAAGGTGTGGGTTAAGGGAGCATGACCAGGAGGGGTGTATTCTTGTCCCCAGCTCCTTCTGCACCATCTGCTATCTGAAAGCCATGGGTGGAGTAGCCTTTCTTTTCCTTTCATTGCTACCTTAAAGCTAGCCAAGAACAGAATAAAACCTCTGAGACAATGATCCAAAATGAACCTCTCCTCATTTAAATTGTATATCCCAGATAATTTGCCCCAGAAATGGAAAAACTAGCTAATACATTCCAACATATACAAGTAAGTACATAAAATGTGGCATGTTCATACCATTGTAGAATAATTATTTCTGGATTGATGAACATGCTACATATCAGCACTGTCCTACATAGTGTACGTTAGTTACCTGTGGTGATTGAGCACCTGAAACACCTAAAGAATGGTTAGAGCTACTGAGGAAGTAAGTATATAATTTTACTTAAATTTAATATATTAGATAGCTAAATTTATTTATTTAAATATCCATAATTTTTTCAGAATGTAGCAAATCATAAATAAGATTATAAACATGACCAAGGAGGATTCAGCCCAGGAATGGTTCAACATAAGTAAATAAATAAATTTAATACACCACATTAACAGAACCAAGGAAAAAAAGATATGATCATGTCAATAGATGCAGAAAACACATTTGACAAACTTCAACAACCATTCATGATTTTTAAAAAAACCTAGAATAGAAGACCTTTATGTGAAGCTGATAAAAGCTATCTATGAGAAACAAACAGTCAACATCATGCACAATGGTCAAAAACTGAAAGCTTTCACTCTAAAATCAGAAACAAGATAAGGATGGCCACTATCACCCCACCTATTCAAAAATAGTTTGAAAACATTTGTCAGATCAATTACACTAGATAAGGAATTAAAAATAATAAAGACAGGAAAGGAAGAAGTTAAATTATCATTATTTGCAGATGACATGATTCTCTCCACCAAAAGACTATTAGATTTAATAACCAAACTCAGTAGCAGAGCAGAGTCCAAAGTTGACACTCAACAATGAATAAAATCCATGTCAACAAATAACAAACTCACTGAAAGAGATATTAGGGAAGCACACTTTTCATAATAGCATCAAGAAAGATGAAATACTTGGGAATTAATCTAACAAAGGAAGTAAACAAAATTTACCTTGAAAATTACAGTATTTTGAAAAAGGAGATTGGAGAGGATATCAGAAAATGGAAAGATGTCCCTTGTTCCTGGGTATGCAGAACCAATATAGCGAAAAAAGTATACTTCTGAAACTGTTAAATACGGATTTAATACAATCCTGATCAAAACACCAATAGCACACCTCACATAACTAGAGAAAACAATCCTAACATTCATTTGGAACCAGAAGAGACCTAGAATAACAAAATCAATTCTGGGAAACAAAGGCAAGGCAAAGTGTATCATAATTCCTTACATGAAATTGTACTACAGAGCTACAGCGATAATAGTAATTTTTTAAAAAGCATAATACTTGCAAAAACACTGATCCAAGGAACAATAGTACAGATTGAAAGATGCAGAAAAATCTCCAAATGTACTCACATTCACTGGAATAAAAATATCCTCTTTAATAAATGGTGCTGTAAAAACTAGCTAAAATACATAAATTAAACTAAACTAACCTAAATTAAATTAAATCAAATATCCAAATATTTAAACATAAAGACGAGCTCTGGAAAATAAAATAGGTAAAACTCTTGAAGACACAGGTATATGCAAAGTTTTTATGAACAAAATCCTGATCAAACAGAAAATAACACAGAGAATCAACAACTGGTATCTCATCATGTTAAAAAAAAAGCTTTTGCACAGCAAAATGAAAAAATCAGCAGCAAAGTAAAGAGACAATACGTGAAATGGAAAAAAATGTATCACCTATTCCTCAGATAAAGGACTAACATCTACAATATATAAAAAACTCAAAGAAATTAAACTCCTCAAGGTTAAAGACCTAATCCAGAAACTGTCACATGAAATAGAGAGTTCTCAGATGAAGAAATACAAACAGTAAATAAATACAGGAAAAAAAAATGTTCAATACTGTTGGTTATTAGAAACTGTAAATAAAAGCAACACTGATATTCCATACCACCACAAAAAGAGTCTCTATTATCAAGAAATTAATCAATGACAGATGCTGACAGGTTTGTAGGGGAAATGGAACCCTTTTCCATTGTTAATGGGAGTTTAGATTGATCCAGCCACTGTGGAAATCTGTATGGCTATTCTTTCCAAAACTAAAACTAGAGGTTCCATTTGAAACAAATATTCCTTTTTTGGTTTCTTCATGGAAGAGTTAAAAGCATTAAATCATAGCTATATATGCATATTCATGTTTATAGCAGCACAGTTTGTAATAGCTAAATACTGAAAAGAGCCTAAATTCCCACCAATGAATAAATGGATAAAGATTTAGTTTTTTCTACAATGGACTACTACTGTGCCATAAATAAGGAAAAGTTTTCTACAATGGAATGCTACTCTGTCTTTAAGAAGGAAAACTACCATAAATAAATTAGACACATATGTATAAATAGCACATTCTTTCTCTCATGTGAGAAACCAAGAAAGTAAATAAGGACAAAGATATACAATAGATATTGGGAAGTAGGAGAAAAATGTTCAAATGAGAAGGGGAACAAGGGAAAAGAAAAAAAGCAATAGAAGGAAAAAATGGAAACAAACTTTTATAAATAAGGAAGGGAAAATGGGTTGAAAGGAGGGCAGAGTATTGGAAGAAACGGAAGAATCAAGATATATTATGAATAGGTACAAATTGCCTATTGTGAATGTGATCATTATATATATATATATATATATATATATATATATATATATATATATAAAGTGTTCAAGTGGGAAGGGGAACAATGGGGGAGGGGGAATTAAGGAAAGGTAAATAGATAACAAGATAAAATGGAAACAAATATTTTGTAAGAAAGAAGGGAAAGAGGGGTTGAAGGGAGTGGAGAATAATGGGAAAAAACATCAAGATACAATGTACAGGTACAAGTTCCCTATGAAGGGCATTATCATTATCTACCTCAAAAATTTTCCAATAAAATTAATTTTGAAAAATAAAATGTAACAATGA
>PVJX010051212.1:0-10382 GCA_004027295.1 Dolichotis patagonum | reverse complement strand
CTTTAAAAAAGATCCATCCCATGTGATTGAAAAACAGCCCTGAGATGTACATTTGTAAGTTTGCACATATCTCTACAATTAACTACACGTTTTCTCTTTACACTGTATTTTTATGTCCCTTAAAACTTCATGATACATTCTCTGTGAAGTTTGTAAGTTCTCCCTTTAGATATGTAGGAGTCTTTCAATCATATAGACATATATTATGGATACATAAACTTTCAAGAAAGGTATGTTACACAGATTGCTAGGGCTTTTTTGTGTTTGGGAACAGATGGAATGCATTACATTGTGCTGTTTACTAATATAAACACTTTATCTACTGATGAATACCACATCTATATCTACTACCAAGTCATTTGTTATAATACAGTTTAGCTGACACCTAAACTTGGTTTGCAAGATGAACCTCACAGTCTAAAACTGAGTGTGAAAGATCTTCCCTTGATTATAGACTCTTGTGGCACTTCATTCCAAAAATGTCCCTTGAAATTAGGATATAAAAAAGTCCAGATATGGTTGTTAATTTTATCCAAATATTCAATCACTTTTCAATCTTCCATTCCCATTCTAGGTCCAGCCATCAGATCATTTTAGTTCCTCAAACACAGAAAAAGTTGATTACTTTGTCTGCCTAGACTATTGTTCAATTTGATTGCTTCCAAGCAAGTTCAGTCCATTTTTGACAAGAAGAGGTTTGGTAGATTTGCCTGCATGACCCACAAACACTTGAGCAGTGATTACCCTCCAATTCACACAAAGGAGCATGATTACTTATAAAGCATTCACAACAGAAAGTACTTCTGTACTGAGGAGACTTGTTCTCTATGGTACACATTTCATCAGATCAGAAAAGGAAATAAATATAATGTCTACTGCAGCATCCCTTCTCTTTAGGCGATGTGCCTTGAGTTGACCCATCAACACCACTGCTGTGCCTAGCAATGTGTTCTTCACCTTTCGTCACATTTAAAGGTCTGTTTCTCACTTATAAATATAAATTAAGTGGCAAAATATATTTCACCACATTATAGAGATAATTAAATTATGTTCTAAGACTAAAATGCTTTCATAAGTTATATATGAGTTTATTGCCATTGTTATTACCAAAGGAAGATTCTTTCCTTTTCCACTACACTATTCAGTTTTCTAAATATATCTGAGTACTAAATTCTGTACTGCAAACCATATGATCTTAAATTCACATGTAGAACAAGTTCAGTCTCATCTCTAAAATCAGCTGAACTATGTTTTCCTTAATAAACATAGTATAATGCCAGCTTTTTAATATATCAACAATACTTATTGATACACTACATTTTGATATCAAGTTGTAACTTTCCAAACACACACATCTTGTATGTTCCCGGTAAATTTTTCTAGAGTAACAAACTACCCCCCATTTCACCACATTCTTAGCAGCTAGTTAAGAAGTTAGAAATAATTGCTCAAACATATTTTATCTATCTTGTCTCATATTGACTAGTGAGCAGAATAAATTCTGAAAATTTGAGGTCGCTTAGACTATAAATTTAGCACCAATAACCTTTTGAAAAGTTAAAGGTATTAGAATCTCAAAGAAAAAAATTACCCAATTCAATTGATTTCCCACTTGATTTATGTGTTAGATTTACATTGTTAAATAATTATAGGTAAATTGAAAGCTGGAGATCATAAAAGAAATGTCTCATATATTTTCTCCTCTTGCCCCAAATGCAGCATCTTATAAAATCATATTGCAACATCAAAATCTGGAAATTAACATTGATATAATACATAAATTAATCTATGAACTTTCTTTACATTGCAAGTTGTTTATTAAAATTCCTTTTCAGGTGCAAATCCCACATTATATTTAGTTTCATAGCTCCTTACTCTCTACTATCAGGAAAAGATTTCTCTTTCATGAAAGAAATATAATTGTAGAAGACCTAATTTATTATCTTTTACATACAAGGTAATAGTTATCAATTGAATATACTAAATTAAAATAAATATATAAAAGAAGTTATTAAAAGTTTTATTTTGTGCATTATCTTATTTCTCTCCATTAATACCTAGCAAAGGGAAAAAGCTTACCTATCCTGTGTACCTTCCTCAGTTTCCATTTCCTGTTATCACATTTAGTAAAACATTTCTTTTTTTCATTTAGATTTAACTATATTTCTTGTCTAGTTTTTGTTTTTGTTTTTAATTCAGCATCTGGCTATGTAGCCCAAACTGACCTGGAAATCACTGCGATCCTCCTTCCTCAACCTAAGAACTGAGATTACAGGTGTGTCCAATGCTTCTTAATCAATTTATTTCAATAAACTTTACAACTCTACAACATACTTGGTATCTATTTATTTTAATCATTTACATCTCTTTTTTGAAATAGGGTCTCCCTATGTAGCCCAGGTTGGCCTAATATGTGCCATACTTCCACTCCACCTCCAGGGTACTAGAATCATGAATGTGCATCAATACATCCAGCCGATGTGAGTATTTAAAATATTTTTCAAACTGACTTTTCTTTCTACTTTAAAGGCTATTTTTAAAGGCAGAACATGGATCATCTTCCACATATATGCTCCCCTCACATGTATGTAACCTCCCTGTTTGCCTCCCAGTTGTGGTGAATCTTTTATATTAATGAACCTGTTCAACATCATCATCACTCGAAATTCACAGCTTACACTAGGGGTCACCCTTGGTCATGCACATTTTTATAACGACACAACTCAGCATTATAGCTTAGAGTACTTCAATGCCCTAAAAAACTCCATTTTCCATACATTCCATGTTTCCTGAGCTCCAATATCAGGGACCACAAATTATGAATCGAACATAGGGGATTCCCAAGGCCATCCTTGTCCTGCCCTTTGAGCTAGATTGGAGGGTGGAAACTCCCTATTTTCTTCTGGTTACAGCTGAAGCCCTATGGCTGGTAATATCGAGGTGCTCATAGGGCAAGATAAGACCTGCTGATGTTGATAAAGATGTTTAAAGCAAGTATCCTTATGGTCCCTGGTCTCATCCTGCAAGAACACTTTGTTCTTCTAATTAGCCCATTGTAGTTGCTATTACTGTTCCCAAAATTACTTGCTACCCCTCTTCAGGCACTGGCTAATAAAACAGTGGCTAGCTGGAGAGATTTGGTCTTTATTCATCCTGAGGCATTGACCTCTGTTATGGATTAAAAGCTGGTGGTCAACTTAAAGCCAATGGAATTAAATCAATATGGTGCTGAGCACAGATCTTCCACCTGAGGAAAGTTGCCAGCATAAATAGAGACATGGAAAGAGTTGAGGAGTTGAAGCTTTGTGGGTTCTCCTACATGTTGCTATTTGAACTGTTGGTTCTCCTGGAGAAGCTCTGGTTCTTACACCAAGCATTGCTTCCTGGATCCATAGGGGAAAATGTGTGCTATTTAATCTCCAGGACAAACTCATCATGCTGGCTTTCTGGCATGTACTTGACTGTTCTTATTGTTGGAGGACTGTTATTGTTCTTATTGTTGGGGCCTCCGTGTCGCTGAGGATGGCTGTGGTGCTTTTCAGAACAGCCCTGGTCTTTATTATGAGTGTGACTTCTCAGCTGTAGTTTAGAACATTCACCCTGCCCACACAGCTCCTTCACCTCACTGGCATAGACTTTCTAGCTTCCACCACTGACCTTTGGGCCTTCCCAGCACAAATCTATAAAAGAGACTGGCATAAGTCCTTCTAATGGGCTCTTGACCTCCAGTTGGACTTATGGGAGGCACTGTCATGGGCTGTAAGTCTTTATCTGGACTCATGCAGATATCGCTGTGGGATTTAGGCCTTTGGCTGAATATTCTATGTCTTTGGTGTTGTGGATAGATTTCTTGCACTTTCTTATGTTAACTCTGGGTGACCATCATAAAATAATAGTATAAATTCCATTTTCTGATTCTAATTGTTCTCCTCTAACCCCTGACTATGACAACCTCCCATCCCCTTTTTATGCATTATTAAGTTGTCTCTCTCTTATTTCATACTTTCACCATACCCCTCATACAGGCAGTTGGGGATCTTGGCCAGGTCCCCAGTACTGTCACCATGGTAACTATTGCTCTATTTACTATCCTTATAGTTTTTTCCTTCCCCCCAAAAACATGTAATTGGAAGAAAACTATGTCACCTATTCAAATTGACTACTGTCACCTACTGGTATCATGTAAGTTACTTCCATGTTTTTTAGTGGCTATAGTGTAGAGAGTGTGTGTGTGTGTGTGTGTGTGTGTGTGTATACATGTGTGTGTGCATGTGTGTGTCTGCTAAATAAGATTTTGTTGCCTGGAAGTACCAATTCATTTACCCATTCAACTATTAAAAACATCTTGTTTGTTTCTAAGATTTGGCACTTGTGAATAAAACTCCTATAAACATAGATATACAGGTTCCATGTAGACATCAGTTTTCACCTCCTTTGGGTAAATGGCAAGGAGCAAAATATGTTAAACTTTATAAGGAACCAACAAATTCACCTTAGAAGATACCTATACCATTTTTAATTTCCACAAAGAATGAAAGAGATTTCCTTTTGCTGCACATAATTATTAGTATATGGTATTATCAGCATTCTCAATTTTTCTGAAGGTAGATAATATGGAGCATAATGCTACATGCTTATCACTTTTATATCTTCTTTTGTAGATGTATATTAAGAATTTGATCTACTTTTAGTGATATTTTTGTTTCATTAATGAACTTACATTAAGCAGAAATTATAATTATTGGAAGAAAAATACAGATGTCTGTATTAATCTGTGTTGTATGCAAGTTTAAGCAGACAGTTACATTTATTTCCTTTAAAGTAGTTCAAGGTGTGAAAAACAAAACTAGAATTAAAATCTTCAAGTTCACTGTTATTTCCCACAACTGGAGGCTTTTCCATTTCTAATCCATACTATGTTATTTTATAAGGTAGCATAAAGAATTCCTGATAAAATTGTGATTGTAGAATGAAACTAGAGTGAAATGGTTTCTACCTAATTTAAAAGTCCTGCTCAATTGACTATTAAAACAAAATTGCTTTTTAACAATAATTCAGAGTTTCAGAGAAATAATTTTAGAAAGATAAAATACTATACATATAGTAACTAGTTGCCTGACCTTAAAATTATTATTTTTTTCCAAATTTTTCCTTCGCTGATTTCAAAGTATACTTCAATATTTGTTTCAGAAAAAAATATTTATTACAAAAAAAACATTGTCAGCATCATTAATGATAATAACTGCCTTAATATATTCATTACAAAAAGGAGCATAGTATAGTGATTAAATAAATGCTCAGGCTGTATAGACGTAAAATTCAAATCCTTTTCTACCACTTAGATGAAAAGTGGGGAGCATGTTTTCTGTTTTCCTCATCTACAAAACTGGAATCATGAAAGTTCCTATTGTAATTATGATTATTATTAACATGTGAAAATGCTGACATTCATTTTCAAACAAACCTCTGTTCTTTTTAAAAGTACATTAAGATAAGACTCCAACATTTGTTTTAGCACCAAAAATAGAAATGAGTACAGTAATAACTATCAGTTTCACTGGAATAGAAAGACAAATCAAAAGCATTTAAAAAAAATATTTCAAACCAAGCTGAATGGACAGAGGCTCCCAGGTTACACTCGTTTGCTTTCACCATAAGCACTGTGATCTAAAGGCTCACTGAGGGCCAGACATGGGTTGGAACTTTAAATGACTGATTAAAGGACCAGATTATTTTGCATTTCATACACTCATTTCTAGAACTTTGTGTTCTTTCATTTCCACTATAGGCACCTATTTTCACCCTCTGCATGCACATGAAATTTTTTAAAAATACAAGATTGACAGTAGGTATTTCATGACGAGTGTTATCAGAACTCTTTAATGGAAACCAAAATACATAGAGACTTGCCATACAAGATTATTAGTGCAACACATCCAACAGAAAATAAAGTATGGTGAATATTAATAGCTGGGTTTTCACTTGAAATAAATAAACAAACATATTCTTCCCAGATTAATATTTTTGATTTACATATATTGAATATCCAATCCTATGGAATGGTATCATATCTTTTGCTACTCAGATTGTTTTAGAAGAAATAAGGTTTTAAAAGAAAGAGTGTTTTAAAAGTCAATTAAATAGTCCTATAAATTGAGCTTCCAATAATAAATTTCATACCTAAGACAAATTTTAGAACTGAAGAAAATAACTGGCACATGTTACATCCAAACAATTTATTTTTAGTTTGCTTTATGGTTATGTCAACGTATAAATCTTCACTGATGTGTTTATCAAAGGAGGGTAACACTGTACGCTTTATTTTGTATTGGGACTGATGGGTATTTATGAACTTAACTTTTCCAGTTCCCATAAAATGTATATTCTCTAAAATTCAGTGGGGAAATTTCAGTTACAACATGATTGGCAGATGTTTCATTTCTGCTTGAACATATTCACTGATAAATAAAGCACCATTGATGTCTAGCGAAAAGCAAATTGGTTAAGAGGAAGACTTTTAGAGTCATTTAAAGAAATACAGTTAACTAAGAAAAAAAGCCATAAATCTTTCACATTGAGCCATTTTTGTTTTGTTAAACCTTTATAATAATTAGTAATACTTTTTTTCCTTTTTTATTTTAATGGGATATAAGCTCAACCATATACAGGGTAGCTTTAAAAAAAGAAAGAAAAATGTGGCAATTACTTTTAATTGCTAGGTTCAGGATAGAGCAACTAAAATAACTACCGCTCTTATTTTTTTCCAGTGTTTTAATTTAGAAAGAGTCAAGTAATTCTCTATTATGGCAATCTAAATTATATTAAGCCAATTTACAAATGGTACATTTAAGAATCACAGATGAGGGAAAAGGCCATTAAAATAAATAAAAAGGGATGCTAAAAATGTTAGAGGGTGACTGGTCTGGACTGGGAGCAAGACTGTATTCATTTTTTAAAAAATATGATACAAGAGGAAAATTTTTCTATAAACATAAATCTTCATGGTGCAAAGTTTACATGGAGCATCATATTTTTAATAGATGTTGTAATTTAAGAGTGTGTTTGTCAGTTACTGGGGACCTGGCCATGATCCCCAATCTCCCAAATGAGTGTACAGTGAAGGCTTAAATAAATGAGACAAGTGATATGATTTTTGGGCTCCAGGAGAATCAAAATCCTCTAGCAGAGTTCAAGACTCTGGGGGCTAAAACAAGGAATGTCTCTGGGAAGGCCGTATTTACTTAGTTTTTCAAACAAGGAAGCAGCTAGAGTGGAAAATGCAAAAAACTCAGCAGGATATTAGTAGTGGTTCAAGGATTTCTCCAAGTAAAAGATTATGTTAATTTAGGAGAACTATCTGATGTTAATTTAGGAGAAGTATCTTAGGCCAGTCTCCAGGTTGACTTTCACTACAGGAGAGAAGTGCCTGAAGCTATAATCTCTATGTTGTTAATTAGGGCTGGAGCCAGGTGTCCTTAGCTGTGGCCTTATCTTGCCCTTGGAGGCATCTCTTTGTTCATGCCTCAGCCATGCCTCAGCCATGTCACAGCCCTGCAAGTATTCAATTTGCAGGTTCAACAGCTCCCAACAGTCAATGTCAAGTACATAAAAAGGAGAGCAGGTTGCATAGAGAAGAAACTAAAAATGCTTTACATATAATATAACTGTTGTGACTGAAGCTATTTAGGTAGGGGAAAATGATCATGGAAGAAGTTGGAACTTTTTATTAAGCTTTTGACTATCTGTAATGTAGAATAAGGATGTTTGTCAACTTCTGAGGAGAAACGTGAATGAAACTATAACTAAAGAATGAATTTGAACACATCATGCATTTGTAATTGAAATGTACTTTTCAATGAATGTTGTTAAGAGTTTTCTGGCACAATAAAGGAGCAGAATATAAGAAAAGGTAAAAGTGGCATTTTTATTTAAAGGACGTGGAGAGGAGGCCACAACCAGCAAGGGTTTGGCTTTCTCCTCTGACTGGATATGCAGGTGTGGGGCATATGTGACCTTTGACCAGATGTGGTGCTTGGGGCAGGCTTTATAACACCCACCTAGCTGATTGGAATTATCTTTGCTTACATGGGGAAAGGAAGAAGGAAATTGTAATCAGGGAAGAAGGAGGAAGTGGCTATCAGGGCAAGCATCCCCAATTTGGCCTCCCATCATGTTGAACTACCACCATAATGTCCTGTAAATTATGCTAGGGCAAAACTCTTTAAAATGTCATACGAAAAAATGTGGTTAAAATTAGAGCACTACCAAAATTACACATGTTCAGCACAGAAGATTAAATTTTAAAAAAGATGTAAAGAGGAGAAATCCATGAAGTAGACCATTAGATTAGATATACTATGAACTTATAATTTGACTAGTATGAGAGACATTGGTGGAGATTCAGAAGCCAGAAATACAATTTCCTTCCCCAATGCAGCAGACGAACCTCTAATTTTTTCTTCCACAGAGAGATATGGTTAATATATGTGGCTCTTTTCTCTAACATCAAATTCAAAGCTGAAATTAGAATTAAATACTTAAAATGTTATCCTCCGTTTTTGGTTATAACCTTGTATTCCTTCATCAAAAATATAAAATTAAACTTAAAAAATGCCTGTGCAAAGACTAAAACAAGGTCTCTGTAGTAAATGGTCTCAAAAGTTAACTCAGTAACAGAGATTAGACAATACGGTATGTGCTCAAGACCTCAGGTATGGTTTGAAATCTCTAAGAAACAAAGGTCCTTGAAGTATCAATATGGCTTTTAAAAATATATATGAATGTTTTAAAGCTAAGAGAAAAAAATTACTAGATAATTAAGGTAGTATTTGTCCAACTTTTTGTATGTAGGTTGGTGCTTTAGGAAAATGGACTATGTTTATCCTTTAATTTGAAACAGATCTCTCAGGAAATCCTACACTGTAATATATCAAGTCAATCTTAAGACATCAAATACATATTATGATAAATCTATATATTAATTAAAACTAGAATGCATTTGTTGATATTCAAGTGAATTATTGCCAGATTTTAAAATGATTATAACCAAAACAATATTGAAGCTTAAAAATGTCAGAAGAAAACACATACTTATACAGAGCTAAGAATATGAAAATATATTTGCAAGTCATTATTTACAAAAGCAATAATTGGGCAACTCAGGGAGGACACCTGTTTATCAGACAGAAGCTTTCTGTCTCTTTTTTAAAATTTTTATTTAAAGAGAAAAAAAAGCAAAGCAGAAAAAAGGATAGAAATAATACAGAATTTCAAAAAAAACAGTAAGAAATCACTAGTTGATAAATTACATATTGTCATCTTGGAAATATTTCTCAATGTTACAAAATTAAAGCATACAGTGGATATTCAAACAATGAGACTGCAAAAAGTTCTATTCAATGATCCAACAAAAGCTTAGTAATATGGTTATCAATCCTACACACTTAAACATATATGCAGTTATATCCTTTAGAGCACTTTCTTTTCCTCTCTTTTTTACAATAGCAATTACACATTCTGGGTTTTATTACTCCTACAGTTCTTATTACTTTTAACACTAGAGACACAATGCGATATTTATAAATATGATTCCTATTTCACTTATGAGAATAGTCTCAAGTTGCCTCTATTTATCAGGTCCTGACCTAAATCCCTGATCTGCCAAGTGAGTGTACGGTGAAGGTTAAATAAAAATGAGACAATTGTATGATTTTTTTAGGGCTCCAGGAGGGTCAAAGCCCTTTAGTTAAGCTCAAGACATTGAGGGCTAAGACTAAAACTTTTCTGGATTCCCCCACTTTATTAGGAGAAAAGGTGTGGAAACTGAGGAATGTGCAGGTAATGAGCAGGACCTTGGGAGTCAATTCAAAGACTTCTCCAAGTAGGAATTATGCCAATTTAGGAGAACTGTCCTATCTCCAATTGACCTTTATGGTTGGATTGATACTGCGTGAATCATTTCTGCAGCTGCAGTCTCTATCTTGTTAATTGGGGTTGGAGCCAAGTGTCTGCAGCTGTGGCCTTATCTTGCCCTTTGAGGTATCTCTGGCCTCACAGGCCACTACAGGCCTCAGCCAGGACCAGTGACTCATAGAGGTTCACTTACTATGAATCAGCTCCCATCGCCAGACAAGGGGCCAAGGCCTAGGACAGACTCACAGATAAACATAGACAGCCAATTAGTAAAATTTAAATCCTGCTCAGAGCAGGATGGTCTCCAACATCTATTTACCTATGAAGGCCTCAAGATCATCCTTTTTATAGCTGAGTAATATTCCATTGTATAAAAATGCCACATCTTTTTCATCCACTCTGCAGTTGATGGGCATTTTGTTGTTTCCAAGACTTAGCTATTATAAATTGTGCTGCTATGAACATGGGTA
>PVJX010051211.1:0-10382 GCA_004027295.1 Dolichotis patagonum | reverse complement strand
TTTCTATGCGTGGGAAATTTTCTTCAGTAATTGCTGTGAATAGCCTTTGTAATTCCTCTGATTTGATTCCTGCTTCTTCATTCACATACTTTATTCTTAAGTTATAGATCCTCTTGTCATCTTCCAGTCTTTGTATCTTTACTGCCTGCTTCCTTGTTATTTTTAAGAGATCTTCCCTTTCATGACCCCACATTGCAAGTCTGTGTTCAGTTTTTGATAGTCTATGTTTGGTTTCTTTTAAGCAGTTTTGCCAGTTTTCTGTGGAGTCTTTAGTTTCCTGGTAATCTCTTTGAATCTTTTTCATGAATTCTAGGTTTTTCCTGAATTCTTCATTAAATTTTTCTCTCCATTTTTGTTCCTCCATTCTTCTGTCTGTGCCTTCTTGAGAGGTACCCAGCCCTTCTTTTATTAATCTACTTATCTCTTGTTTAATTTGAAGTAATATTTCAGTTTTGGTCCCGCTTACGAGGTCCTGAAGATATCTCTTTATGTCCGCTAACACTGTGTTTGATGTTGCATTATTGCTGCCCTCAATCTCTTTTGTATTTACCTCTCCTAGATCAATGTTCTCAGGGTTGGGGGCTGGGAGTTGTTTCTTATTTCTCCCTTTTGTCATGTTTTTGGTTCCTTCCATACAAGTGTACAGTGTAATGCCCAGACCCTTTTCTTGTTGGTTAAAGCTCCTCTAGAGGGCGCAGGCCAGGAGATTTAGCCCTCTTCAATAGGTTATCAGGGACTAGAGTTCACCCACGGGCAGTGTTCGCTAGCTCCTCCCCTCTGGGCCAGTCAACCCCTGCAGGCCTTCACTGTGTCAACCGGCACTGATCTCAGGGAAGTAGTATTGTAGGGACTGTTCCCCCGCCCCCCGTCAGGGGCACGGCCTAATCCAAGCAGATCCCACCAATCCGATTGGGGAGGGGAGCAACCAGCTGAAGCCACTTCCTTATGGAGTTAGGGCTGTCCTGCCCAAATCCAACATGTTGTCCAGTCGGTTACCCCTTTCCCGTGGGAGGGTCCCATTCCCACCACTCACCATGTGCTGATACCCGTCCGGAGAACTGCAGGACTCCCCGACCTCAGACTTCAGCGTGGCTGCGGTGGGAATTCACAGTGTCTCCGGGTGGGTCGAGCGCAGGGCCGGTCTGGATGAGCTGGATGCAGGGCTGTTCAGCTCCACGCTCCGCGCTCCGGCGGCTCAAGCCAGTTGCTACGGTGTGGATGGCTTGTTCAGGTCGGGCAGGAATTCAGGCGGCTAGAGGAGGGCGCCCTGCTCGCTGACCTTAGCTTCTCTGATGGTAGTCCCAGGACCTCATATTCCAGTGTTTTTTTGCGGTTTAGTTTTTGCCTGGGTTGTGGGAGTCCATCTCTATCTGTTTGGGTCTCTCTAAGGTGTTTTATTCTGGCATTTGAGCTGTCTCTCTTAGAGAGGGTCTCTCTCCTGTTACCTACCAGTCCGCCATCTTGTTCTTCTAGTGATTTTCCAGCTTTTGCTTAACAAGTTGCAATTATAAATCCAAATCCTGAACTGTTTTGTGGTACTGTAGATGTGAGCAAACTTTGAACAGTAGTAGGAGGCCACGGGGATGAGTTCGATCCTTGGTACCAAAAAAACAAAAACAAAAATTAAAAAAACTGTAAAGTGAATGAACAATAGTAGGAAGATGGTATAATCTTACTGTACCTCACTCAAGTGGCATACTGTCTCCTGAACTCAGTACCATGGGTCCTGCGGTTCCATCAGTATTTGTTGTTCTAGCTCATACTCTTTACAGACATATATTGTTAACTCACGGGTTTTTCATAGCAGCTTGTAGGGGTGACACAGAGCGCTTTACAAATGGGCTAACTGATGTCCACAGAACTAACCTAGAGGCCTTGAATTATTCATGCTAGAACTAGAACTTGAATCTAGAGCTCTTGAGACCAAACAGGTACTCTTAAGTTAGAAAACATACGGTCCTTTGATTCAGTTTAATATGAATACTTCTTGAATATATCCAGTGTACCAGAGAGCCTCTGGTTAGGTTCAAACCTTCTTGGTGTAGAGGCTTCCTCAAGAGTACAGACGTAGGTTACTTCTTTCTCTGGCCCCAGTCAGGACCTGGATCCAAGAATATTTTGCTGAGTTTTTGGCCTTAGTCTGCCAGAGCTGGTGCAAATCAGTGGTCACTAAAGTGTGAACCATGAGTGTATGATCTCAGGCAGAGGTAGAAGATGGTCTGCTGTTGCTATGTCTAGGCCTCTGCCAAGGTATTCTTGGGCAAAGTGAAGCTGACTAGCCTGGTCACATTTCCTATTTCCAGTCACTTCCCTCTGACTACCCCATATAGGTGATCTCATGGTTGCTGGGATCTGCCATCCCAAGTGGTCCTCTGTACTTATTTCCCAGGCATATTCCAAGGGGAGGTTAAGAAGTGTAGCCCCACAGCAAGTCTGACATCTCCTCTTTCTGGATGATTTGAGCTGCAGGCCTCCCATCAGGCTTCTATCCACTCTGCTGTTCTTTCTTATTCTTGACTCTTTAAGAAACAGATTGTTTGCATAGCATGAGGCTCTGCCAAACAGCGTAAAGAGTAACCAAGAGAAAAATTGATGTTTTCTCTTTATTTAAAATCTTAACTGGAAATTTTTAAGGCATATTATTTTGAGAGATGATTAGGATCCCTTCAAGAATCTTATGAATAAATCATGGCCTGATGAGGCGGCTTAGAAGGCTGAGACAGAATTGCCACGAGTTTGAAGCTAGTCTGGGCTACATAGTAAGTTCATGGCCAGCCTGAACTACATAGCAAAAGTATCTCCCCTCCTTCTCAAATATTGTAAAATAGAAATACGTATTTGTACTGTTTCAAATGTAGCCTGTATTTCTATTTTTATACATTACAGTGCCCTTTCATACTTGTAACCGCCTTTGAGACATAAAGCCACTCTGTGAGGGAAATAGTGCAAGGATTTCCACTTGACAGTTGAGACTGAGGCCCACGGAAGGTTAATGACCATCTGATAACCATGCAGGCAGAGCTCAAAACATAACCAAGATTTTGAAGACAAGTAGTTGTGGGCTTAAAATCTGGAGCTCACAACTTTATATCTGTGCCACCCAGAGCAAGTTTATTTAGCTTTTCAGAGCCTTGGTTCCCTGTCCTCTCATGTGAGAATCACAGTATCTGATACACCATGGAAAATACTTGGCACACTACAGAACAGGTAATAGAGTCTCAGTGACTGCTGGTTCCCATCTCTGTGTTTAAGTGTCTTACATTTTGAGTCTTTGAAAATTGGTACTCCATTAAAATGAGTAGTAAAATTTTTTTTTACATTAGATTTTATTGGTACATTTTAGATATGCATAAGACCACATTCATCATAGAGAATTTGTACCTGTACATGATATAACCTGTTTGTTTGCTCCCTCCTCCCCTCCTCATTACAAAGCCTTGTTTCCAACTAGTAAATTCTTACTAACCAGAGTATGGGGTAAGTTTCAGTCCTGGTTCCGGCATGAATAATTCAGGACCTTCAGATTAGTTAGTTCTGTGGATATCAGTTTGCCCATCTGCAAAGGAGGATGTGTGTGCCTTTTAAGAGGCTATGAAGAACCATTGATAACAATGTGTCTCTGTAAAGGGCTTGAACTGAGTTAAGAGAACTGGATTAGAGGGTGCTCTGGGCAGTGCTGAGTATTTCTGATACAAATCATAGGAGGGTAGAGCTAAATAGGAGCCCCAGAAATCTGTCCCAGTGTGTTCATCTCAAACTGTATATTCCTTAGGAAAGATGTTAATAATTTAAGGAAAGTGAGATTGAATGATATTAAGTACTTATCTTTACTGCTTACTTCTTAGCTTTACTGGGCTTATAACTCATGGATGTGGTTGGGGTATTGATGGAAATATGCCAAGGCTTCTTTTCTTATTTGAGCTTGAAGCTCCTTTTCTGAGAAACTCTTCATTAACATCTTGAAAAACTGGATTTCCGTAGAAGAGTTCACAGAGCAGATTTTCTAAGTGAGGCAAGTAAGGCCTGTAATTGAGCTAACAGAACCAAGTACAAACTTCAAGGAGCCTGACACACCTTTGGACCATCATTTGCATTCTGCATTTTTTTTTTTCTTTCATTATTGGGGTTGAATCTAAGACCTTTACACTGAGCTGTAGCCCCAGCCCTTTCTTTATTTTTTATTTTGAGATAGGGCCCCATTAAGTCTGCTGAGTTACCCAGCTCAAAATTGAGGTCACCTTGCCTCAGCTTCCCAGAGTGTTGAGATTATAAGCATGTGTTACCATGTTTGGCTTCATTCTTCCTTTTCTAACCAGCAAATCATAAAATTACAGAGGCTTCTGCAAACTACTAATCAGAGAGCATTGTTAGAACATAAAGCTTTCTGTTTTGATATGTTGCAGTTAGCAGGAAAATGAGGAAACAATAGGCTTAGCGGTCACAAATGTTTTCAGACAGTTGAAGAATCAGGGATTAGGTAATTAGTTCCATTGCAGATCTGGAAAGGTGCCTCTAACTCACAAAGCTCAGCCCTGTTCTTTTGTAAGACATTTGGATTATATTTAGGGGCTGCTTTAGATGTAGAAAGTCTATAGTCCAGCTCCCAACAAGGACCATTCTGATAACAGTTATTATAGGAGAGATCCTAAGTAACCTTTAAAGACAATATGTCAATTTTCTGCTCTTGCATTACAGTCTCCACTATGAAGTTCAGTGGTAAGAAATACTGTGGAACTTCTCTCCCTGACAGAGGGAACTGTCCTTGGCATTTGGTGGGGACTTATTTTTGCATTTTACTAAGTGTTCTAGATCCCATCTAGTAAAAATGTTTCCTTTATATTGGTAAAGCTATGTGGTAGACACTTTAAAGCTGATCTTATATTTAAGACGTTCTTGTGATGTGGAGGTTATCTTTTTCACGTTACATGAAGACATTAAGGCTGGGAAAGTCATACTGAGATCTGACAGCAAATTGGTGATAGATTAGTTGTTGTATCACAAGTCCCTAGTATAAACCTGACATGTAGTAGATGTTTAAGAATTATTTGTTAATTGAAATTACTAAATATATAGCACTGTATTAAATCACGTACACAGTCTCAGAAATGAACTTCAGGTCTTCTAACACTTTGTGCAGTGTTTATTCCAGTAAGTCAGCACGTTGAGACCCAGCAGTTGGGCTCATCTCAGGATTACCAGGTAACACAGAGAGGAACAACTCAGACAAGGATGACATTTTCTGATTTTCCCTGCTCTGTGCTTGGTTAGGATATTGTATTTCTTCCCCACCACAGAAAGCCCAGATTCAGTAGTGTGAACTGCAAGCTCAGCTAGCTACTCATTGCCTCTACTCCTGGTGACCCCCAACTTTTTACTTACTCAAGCCTACTTTTGCATTGTTTATCACTGTCTTAATATCTACTGCATGAGGCACTTGGGTTCATCTTGAACACTAATTATATAGTTCACTGTTAAGAACCCTGTCATGTGAAGAACACTGGGAAACTGTGTACTGAAACAGTACATCATTCTTAAGATTCTCTTGTTTGTACCTACACCCATCTAAAATTGTTTGTTAGCAAAAATACACTGAACAAAAGGCAAAGCTAGAGGCTAGGATTTCAGAGATGAATAAAACAGTCTTTGCCTTCAAGGAGACTAATGGAAGGAGATACATGAATGCAAAAATACAGCAGAGATTCATAGAGGCTATTAAAATCTGAACAAGGAATTGCTGGATATGCTTAGCAGTGGGAAACAAAGGTTTTCCTAAGAGTTTTATCAGGGGCAGCACAGCAAATTGGTAGTAAAAAAAATGCTTGGCCCCAAATCAGAAATTGGTTCCATAATGCTTAATTGATGAAGTAGTCCCTTTCTTAACCTTAGTGTAAAGTATGCTATTTGGAGCCATCTGTTGTATGGGGGTAATAATAATAATAATAATAATTTTCATTTAGAAAATTCCTGAATACTTACCTTACTAAATTCTTATAACCTGTGGGGAAAGACTCCAATATTACTCACATTTTACAAGTAACAAAACTAAGAGAAGTTATATCATTTACTTGGGATCATACAGATGATACATGGTAGAACTAAAATTTGAACCCAGGTAATATAACAGAGTCACTCTCCTAAAACGGCTTCAAGCCAGGTATGGTGGCACACACTTCAGTCCCAGCTACTGAGGAAGCTAAAGCAAAAAGGCCATTTGAGCCCATGAGTTTAAGGTCAACTTGTATAAATAGGGAGACCCTATCAGAAAAAAATTTTAAAATAATAATAATAAAAGCCCCCCCATTGAGATCTTGTTATAATTCTTACCTGAGTTACAAAGATGAGAAGTGAAATACTTAACAATTCATCTACTATTAGCGAAGCGTTTAGTAAATTATAATGGGCATTTATTACAAAATACTGTTTCCCAAAGGCTAGAGTTGATTGAATTTCTGCAGAAATATTTCTTTCCTCTCTTCAACCAATCCTGGCTTTAGTATTTGTGTAGCCTTTTTCTTTGTTCATTAAAAAACGTGGATTGAGATAAGGAAGAGGAGGTGGAGATGATATGCTACATGGCTCAACCAAGTTCAGTTTAGTAGCTAGTGTCTGAGCACTCACTGTGGGCTTGGACCTATACTGAAAGCCACTGAAGATACAGAAGTAGAGTGTGATCCCTGCTGTCGAGGAATTCAGTCAGGCTAGGAAGAGAAATGATACTGAAACAGATCATTTTAAAACAGTCTCCTCACAGGGATCTGAGCTGGCACATTGGACCCCATTGCCCAGGGCTCATATTGTAACTGGCAAGGCAACTATGCCTTGCTGTTATATTGACTGTTAAAATCATCATCCTGTTAATATCCTTGTCATCATTAAGACAGCTGTTACAAATGTCAAAAGTGGTAATATCTTAGAGAAGGACAATAGCTCCTTAAACAAGACATTTAATATGCTCAGTTGAGAAAAACTATTTTATTTTTATGGCAGGGGAGATGGTAGCATTCTGAAACCACTAGTAGGGATAAGGGAGTCCTTGGCTTGAGAAGTGTAGTATGGGGAAAGATTTATGTTCCCTCAGGCCTCTTTCCTGGTTACCCAGTGTGCTCCTTAAGTTATCACATACTTTAAAGCTTCCTGTATCAAGCACTTTTTTTTTCTTTTTAATTTGGCAGAAGAGTAGGAAGGGGAAGTAGGTTTCTGAGGCAAGACCTCTACCAGGAGAGGCAGAGACTATTGTGATTGGCAGGTGCTATCCCAGGGTTTTGGCAGTATATATATTATTTTATTTTTATTTCTTTATTTTTTATTGTACCAGGGATCGAACTCAGGACATTGCTCTTGCCAGGCAGGCACTTATGCTACTGAGCTAAATCCCTGGCTGGTGTATGTATTATTGTATGAGGTACCTCAGTTAGTCCATGAACATTATTGACGTTTCTGCCATGTGCCTAGCACTGTTCTTGGTGATGTGGAAAATATCCAAAAAGCTCTGTGCTGATTGGTAAGAGAAGACTAATATATGAGACAAAAGAGGAGTTGGCACAAAATGGAATATTTGGGTCAGGGGTTGAATTGGTGGTTTAAATTCTTAAGAGCTATGAAGACTTAAGTGTATCTCTTTAATGAGCACTATGCAGTATGACATAGGGATAGGTGTTGGCCTCCCTGAAGTCCAGACTCTTTAGTGACCCCAAGTTCTTCCTGATCTGTTGTCTTTCAGCCTCTTTGGTGTCATTTTCCTGCAACATACTTTCTTACAACTTAGACCACTGATGGTGAACCTTTTAGAACTTTCAATGATAACAATAGTCTGCTGCTGCATGCATGCCATAGGATTGTCATCACTGACCTAGACCATGGCCAAGACATAGTACATTATTTACTAAATATGAAAACTGGACAAAGCTTATGCTATTTTTGTTGTGAGTTAACTTTTGCTGTGGGCTAACTTCATCTTATCTCTTAAGACAGGCTTTCAACTTTTGTTGTTGTTATGATACTGGGGGTTGAACCAAGGGTTTTCGCACTGAGCTACATCCTCATCTTTTTTTGTTTTTAATTATTTTATTGCTGAACTTTCCAAGCTGGAACTTGTGATGTTCCTATTCCTTATGGATCATTGGCAGGGCCATCACATCCTGGCAAGAGTACTAGGTACAGCAGAACCAGTTGACATTTTGAGGCAGGAAGCACAGAGAAGAGGGAAGAGACTGGGGCCTCACAACCTGGTTTGAGTTCTCTATGGTGTCTCCAGCTACATGCATTCTTACATCCTCAATTGACCTAAGGACCTGGAACTAGGCCTCGCTCCCACAGATTTTACCACCTTTCAATAGTTCCACCCAGGGACTGAGCCTTTAACACACTGGCCTTTGGGGGGGACATTCAACATCCAAATTATAGCAGAACTATAAATTAAATTATGTTTGGATTAACACCTTGGAGAGAAGTTAGCTTTCCTGTCTATCTTTGTCTAAATGTGAGAAATAAAAAAATACACATATGACAATGCATACACTGTCTTCAGGATCAGGCCTTTGTGGGACTGTGAAGGTAGCATTTGGCATTTTCAAGGAAAAGAATTGTTGTAGTGAGAAAAATATTGATTCTGCATGAAAGAATTTTAATCATCTGTTTTAATACCTGAGGGGCATAGCACTTGTTGCAGTGCTAACTTGTGCACTCGCTAGCCCTAGCTACTAGCCTATTGCCTGCATGCCTGAATACCTAGGAAGACCTTCAGTAGCTTTCCATCTGGGAATATTCTTGCTCACATCCATGTAACACATCTCATGTAACAGAGCATGTTATCTCCTTTGACCTTCACAACAACCTGTGCTACGTGTTGGTGGAGCAAGGATTTTTATCCTATTTTCCTAAATGGAAAATCTAGAATTTAAGAGAAGTAAAGTATTCTAGGGTTACATAGCTAGTAGAGGTAAAATTCAGGTCCCAGGACCCCACAACCATGAGGAATCAAAGCCTAAAAGGCTCTCTATTATTGTCACTTAAAGCTAGGCCCATTATGGGGTGGAGTTTAGGCTTTGTTCTTACCTGTCCTTTTCAGAGAGATCCTTATTTAAATCTAATACAGATTGGGAAATGGAGATGTGCGTTACCATGGCACAGGCTTACTCACAGCATACACAGAATGTAAAAGTTCTAACAGTAATAGAATACTCTGGGTTCTTACAGTATCTGCCCCTGGGCTCCTGTTGTCTAGAGCTTGTGTACATGGGAGACCTTGCTGGAAACCATGGCTTAAGGACCTCTTTTTGTCCCACTTTTCACTTACATTTTTTGAGGGTTCTGTAGGCTGCTTTACTCAAGATACTTATTTTTTCATTAAACATTTAGTGAGCATGTACTCTGGTGGTCCCTACTGTATTCAGGGAGTATTTCTTAATACTTAATACTACGAATTTTTTTAAAAAATAATTTTATTTAAAGAGAAAACAAAACAAAACAAAACAAAACAGAATAAAGGGTAGCGACAACACAGTATTCCAAGGAAAAAAGGAAAAAAAAACAACAAAAAAACCTAAGAAATTATTACTTGACAAATTACATACTGACTTCTTGGAAATAGTTGTTCAAATTACAAAGTTAAAACATAAAGTAGACATGCAAAGAGTGAGACTGTTAACAGCTCTGCTCCACGATCTGACAAAAACAGCAATATGGTCATCCATCTTACCCACTCAAATATACATGCAATTATATCAAAAGGGTAAAATTAAATACAACAAAACAGAGCAAAGCGGATCACAAGAAAGCAATGTAAGAGACAAAAATTTCAAAACTAGACAATCGGAGATATTCACTCTATCATATTGACTCTTGTTTTCTTCCAAATAGTTGTCCATATTGTCACATATAGGGAATTCACATGAAACAACCTAGTATGGAATTGATCTGAGCAGGTCGAGGAGGGCATTTCAGGTCTTCAAGACCAGACATTAGGGAAGCCAAGAATGGCTGTCATAGTGTCTCTCATTCTCCTCAAAACAGCTGTCCATACCTTAATGTGTGTTGAACTTAAACAAGGCAAAGCAAACTAAGATCACTTTGAACAAAAAGTGATAGTTTTGGTGGACTTCACATCATGACATTATGGAAGCAGCACTGGGTATTGTAGTGTCTCTTTTTCTTCAAAATAGTTGTTCATTTCAACATGTGTTACATAGTTGGTTCTCGTAAACTGTTTATAAGCTCTACACATGCATGAGTCTCTACATGTATATCTATCATTTCTGTATTAGCAGGAAAAACAAAACAAAGCAAGATAAAACAATTCCTAGAAAAGCATGAGGCAGAAAAGTCACATAAAACCGCAATACAAGGTGATCTACAATGGTTACCATGGTGTCTCAGCAGTATAT
>PVJX010051210.1:0-10376 GCA_004027295.1 Dolichotis patagonum | reverse complement strand
ACATCGAAGACTTTTGAATCACACATCTGTGTGAAACTGGGTTTTCCTTATGTAATTCAACCAAAATAAAATATTCATAAAAGATTGAATGTTTTAATAGAAGTCAGCTACCTTCTATTATGGCAGACATTAAATAAATTTTCAAAAATGTAAAAAAGAAGAGTAGAACTGCTTTTGGCTGTTTGGGAATAGTCATTGTAAATTAAAAAATATTTCCACATTAACATATAATGAATTTAAGAATTTAGCTTTTGCATTTCCAGCTATTAAATTCAGAGCCTTATTGCATATTAGGCAAGAGCACTACCCCTAAGCAATAGCCCAAATTCTATCATTACTAAATATCTTTAATCTCAAACATAATAAATATCATTTGCTGTAACAAATAAAAGCTTTTGGTACTTTTCAATAATGGAAGAATTTAAAAGGGTTCCAATACCAAAATATGTTGGAAGTCCTGCTTTACTGTTTTGTAAAGGCAGCCAGAATCTTAAGAAAACGTGGCCTAAAGATAACATGACTTTACATTTTGTCGCTCTGTATCATATAACTTGAAGTTTTATTAAATTATTCATATTCTATGTAACAAGTCCCTAATTATATCTGAAACATAATGAAATGGAAAGTAACAACATTTCATGTTCTATAACATCACTTTATTATCCAATGTGACTGGGCTTTTCAGGAAGGGCACTAGTGGATTACTACGGTTGGGACCACTTATTATTTGACACATATTTATAAGGGAAAGAGCTCGAAGAATAGCACCAACAGAAAATATTACCTAAATGAAGTCATCTTGATCTTAAAATCTAATCATTTCTTTGGCATTATCGGTTCAGATATACACATCAGTTTGTATGTATGGTTTATATATTGTATTGCATACCAAATCATCCTACAGATTTACCATGGGCCTTAGAAGTAGGGTAATTAAACTTCTTAGCAGTTCACATCAATATCTCCATCATTATCCTCATCTCCAATCTCTGTATCCCGGCACTAGCTCCACACTGTAAACACACGGTGGGCCTCCAATCAAAGTCTGATGGTAGATACAGTGTGTAACAGTCAGATGACATCTTAATCACACTTTATACATTTCCTCCTCTGAACCTTTGTTCCTTCATTTCCAGGCAAATGGGAGGCCTTCTTGACTCCAAGTTTTTTCCAACATTAACCAACCATCAAAGGACATTAAGCCATTCTTGTAGGAAACTCCACTTCTGAGTCCCTCTGAATCCTACGGCCTAGTGCTTTTCAGCTGAGTCAATAATCTCATATCAGGAGTCCCTAACTTGTGCAAGGTAGAGGCACAAAGACCTCTTAAAGGCATATATATATATATATATATAGAGAGAGAGAGAGAGAGAGAGCACGCATGCCTAAGATACGTGTGTATGTTTTGCATAATTAAATAGTAAACAATACTGGGTATAAGTTAACACTAATGATTTAACCCCAAATGTTTACTCTTCCATTTAACATATTTGAACACTGACTAGATCCAGGCACTCATATGTACCATGACTGTAACTGAACCTTTATGAGCAAGTCTATGAGAACAATGGATAAATGGCTCTTAATCTTGGCCTGGGACTTACCTGACTGTGATAGCTTGCATCATTAGGGTTCAAGGGCAAAGACTGAGTGTGGGCTTCCTGCTGAGGAAACACCCTTACACCTCACAGACCAAGTCAACTCGCTAACATTATTTTCTTCTCAGGACCTAAAGGACAGTCACACCTCCCTCACTACCGACCTCTGCTATCTGTCAACACTCACATGCCAGAGGTCCCACCACCACAGTGGTCACAGTGAGGATATCCCACAGCCATTCCATCATCCACAGGGTTTCACCACGAAGAGACACTAAACGGCTCACCGTTTATGCTACTTCCATTCAGTTCTCCCCTCTAGACTCTCCCATAACCCTGAAACACCCAGAAAAGCACTCACCATCACTGCTTCAGCGTATTAGATTTGAACTGAGCTCAGGAAAATGTGTCTTACTGGAAGGAAACAAAACCACTGCCAGAGAGGTTACAAAAATAGTGATTTTTACTGGATCGGGACTGGTCTTACAGAGAAAGTTTGTTTCATGAGCCAAGGGAGCTAAAAACATAATGTCAAAATCTCAACCATCCAGAAAATACTGAAAAGACTTAATTCATCAATCTCCAGGACACCTGACTTTACAAATCTACCTTCCCAAGGCCATGGGTAGAACAACTGTGAACAAGAGATCACTGTGGGGTGGATGGGGCAGAGGAGAGAAAGGTTAACAGGAATTCCCAGAATCTACACGTACTAAATATCCAAGAGGAAGCTTCACACAAACACAAACAACTCAAGATGCTACACTTTGGAAGGCAGAGGCAGGAGGATCACAAGTTCAAGCCAAGCCTTGGCAAGTTTGGGACTTAGTGAGACTGAGTCTCAAAACACAATTTGGTAGGAAGTCTCTTGTTTAAATTCCCAACACACACACACACACACACACACACACACACACACACGCTCTGAAAAGTATTTGTACACATTTACTCATTTGATGAGTATTTTGAGACCTAGACTTACTGGAGACAAAAGAGATAAGCAATTTTAATATAGCTTATCAAGTTTTATTTTAAGAATTCAACTTAACAATACTGAAGACAAAGTTCATGTTTATTTTTAATATACTAGGCACATAAGTGATATCAGCCTTTATTTCAGTTCCACCATAAACAGCCTATCATTGACAAATACAGAGTCTGCCAAAAAGAAAAAAAAAAAACAGAATATGTACTTCAGGGAAAGAAAAACATTATAATGTTTTTTCAACAGGTGGTGTTACCCTTGTATGGCGGACCTGAAAGGATACAGAAACCTCACTACACTGCCAGCCCTTAGAGGAGAAACTGAAGGTGCGTGTGTAGCAATCTCCATGACCAAGGTTACCCAAGCAGCAGTTCGCCATACTAAGAAATGTCTAGAAGCTAATAGCCACCACCCTGAGCTCCTCTCATAATTGTGGGGGCCAAAAGTAATCTGTATTAATCTCATGAGGTCTCAATAATTAAAATATTTATGCAAGTTTTTCTTTCCCTGAATCATGTGTAGATTTTTTTTGGCAGGTTCTGCATATATGGTTCAATTCAAAAACAAACCAAGTAATTGCAATAATAATGAGTTGCCAAGAAATAAAAAAATCACAAGGAAGTTACCTATAAAACATAGTCAAAACTTTAACTGGGGACTCAGACAAAAAGGAAGGGAAGAACTTAAGTATTAATAAAAATGTCCTAGTAATCACATGCACTGCATAAATTATTCTACTCACTTGATAACAATTTAGCTTCCTAAATTTAGGTTCCTAGCCACACAAGCCATGATACCTACCTACATAGATAAAATAAAATTTAAACAGCCAGTTTGGAATAGAAATCAGAGAAGTCCTTTTTTCCCTGAAAAACTCTGAAATTATAAACAGTTCAGTATTTGTAATTTAGCATTCTATCTATATGGTATTTGTGTAAGTGTGTTCCCAGTTAAAAGCTGCTTTAGTTTCTTGTCCATGCCTTTCATAATTTTTATCACATCGTACCATGAGAAGAGGCCAAAATTAAAGATGAAGGTAAGTAATTGTTACCCAACAATGTGAAAATTTTAGAGAAAACTTACATATTCTAGGTCAAGCACTGTACATGTTTAGTTACACTGGGTAGCATGTAATCAACATAAAATATCTCACAGGATTACAGCAAGCCATCTTCTCCTCTGCGCTGTAATACGACTGTCAGGGGTTTTTTTTAGAAAGATAAATTTGATATCAATCCGATGTGACACAACTGCATCAAACCTTAATTTCAGTCACAGTAAGAAGTCACAGGATTAAATAACACTGTGCAGTCTTTTAGAAAAGTTTATTGCTTCCAGATGGATTCAAGTTTCCTTTCAGCCCTGATTACATCTAATATGCACAGGGTGCCAACATTATAAAGGACAGAGTCAAAAATATTATTTGTATAGATAGCAAGGCATGGGGGCAGGAAATCTGGTTTCTAAATAGGTTCTGCTAACAGGATCCTGACTATTTTTTTAAAGAAATTATAACAAATATTTAATGGGAAAAACACAATACTATGTAAAGGTCTCAAGCAGTGGCTATTTTACAGAAAAATACAAATCTACAACACAGTAGCCATAAAATGACTCCGAGCTCACGCGGCATGCTATCCGCCCCCATGTGGGGCTGTGCCATGTGTCACACCGCATGGGGCTTGCGACCAACATGCCCACCTGTGCCTCTGGAGCCGAAGAGGCTGCCGTTTGTATTTTACTACCAGGAGCACCGCTGAATGTAAGCCACCACAAGCAGAAATAAAGACCATCCAAAATATTGACTCCTTAAAGGCATGTTTTGCTAACTTTGAATCTGCAAGTCACTCAACGCTTGTATCTAAACTTCGGTTGCATTTTTCTTATGAAACCAAAGTTTTACCGCCACTGGAAATAAAATACTTTTGATAAATAAATCTTCCAAACGGACGTTTCCTCATAATATGAATTTTTTTAAGAAACGAAAATTTCATCTGGTTTAATTTTTGAGAGCAAAAAACCCAAAACATTCATGACTGAAGAAGGATTTTAGTAAATAAATCAGGTGTCAGCTTTTTAAAATACACCCAAACTATAATACTACTTTTATTTTCTCCTTCTCTAAAATTTAATTTTGAAAGTATCCTGGAAAATTTATACATGATAATGTTGTTTAAATATAAATAGTAAAAAATTTACTATGTGTTCTTAAAACAGAGTAGCAATTTAAATACAATTATGGCCCCAATTCTCCAAAGGAGTGAAAGCCAATTAATTTCTGGAAGTGTATAAAACCTAAATGTTGAAGAACCATTAAGGAAAGTGCTATAATAATCTCTGTTTACACCAAACTTTCTTCTGTGGATTCTCAACCTACACATAGTAATGTCATTATAGTGCTTTATTATATTGTTTCAAGAGAAATATTTATTTACATAAGGGACACAAATAGAATTTTGGATGATCCTTACAAAAATATTTGGCTGTCCTTTACTTTCAATTCTATAAGTGATACTTAAGAAATATGTGCATTTTTCTTAATATTAGGTAGTTTAAATGGTGATGATATACTTGACTAACTTGTTTGGAAATGCTGGAATACATAAAGGAATCAGAAAAGGATTAAATTACACTAAAATGTGACTTCAAGTTACATGTCAAATCAATAACAGATCAATGAAGCAGAGTCCAACTGGTTAGGCTACGAGGTACTGATAGAGATAATGGATGAGTCATCACCTGACATAGAACCCACTGAGCAGCGTTGATACTCCTCATAGTAGTGTTTGAGATAACTATCACAAACCAAGTAGTACTATTTTCAATAATGGTTGACTATCATTCAACTGGTCACACTCTCTTCTAAACAACATATTTGAGTTAAAACTGATTTGAACTTTATTTCTTCTTTCAGTTACTGTTCACTGAAAGAATTTTTCACGTACCAGACACATTGCACACAGGGATATCTTTTAAACAGTACTCTTCCCTAAGAGTCAGTCATCACTGAATAAAGATCAGGGGGAAAAATCAGACTTGTAAAAGATCCTAGACCTTTCATAAGCAATTTCACAATCCCGAAAACTGAAAACTATTTTTTCTTAAATTGTTTGGTAGAAAAAATCCTGAACTGATCCCTTTCTGTAGCAAAACTGGACCTGAATTGATGATGAGATTATAAATATTGATTAACCCCATTTAGCATGGTAGTCTTAATGTTTCACTGAAAAATATTTACATTTGGGGCTAGGGATATAATTCAGCAGCATAAGCACCTGCCTGGCAAGCAAAAGGTCCTGAGTTTGATTCCCAGTACCAAAAAATAAAAATAAAAAATTACGTTTGATTATATGACACTTCCATGTCTCACATGACATATACCAAATAACATGTTTCTAAAATTAGTAAGTATCTGAATTTTAACACAGCTGGCTCCAAGGGCTCCTGGGCAGAGAGAAAAGTAAATTCAAGGGCCCTGTGCCAAATGAGCAGCAGGATGTGGCTGGTACTGGTGAGAGAGGGGCAGGGGGACACGACATGAAAATAGAAAGTTGGGAAGCCTTTTAAGCTACAGTAAGGATCTGAGATTTTTACCCTGAACAAACAGCAGAACGAAGTGATCTAATGTGCAATCTAAAAGTAACATCTAGTTGCTATGTGGAGAATAGACTAATGGTCATATGGTTAGAGAAAGATTAGTAAAAAAGACAGTACAATATCCCAGGTGAGAAATGTTGGTGTCTAATAGTAATGATACTGCTCAATCTTAGTGGTACATATATTTAAATCTTGGATATTTTGTCAATGAACTGGATGGAAAGAGAGCATGAAGGCTAGCAGTCTCTAAGTGCTTTTAACTTGGATAGGTAGAGGGACGAAGTCCCCATTTACCGAGATGGGAAAATTCACAGGAGGCACGTACTTGGAATTTTCAGGAGAGAGACGTAAGGGTGTGTTGAAGAACATAAGTTTTGAGAAGTTTATCAGGACCTGGAAGCTGGTATTTAACATGACAGAAGTTCAAAGGTGAGGTCTTGACCAACTGTGAAAATTATCAGTCATTAGATACATAGTATCTGAAGCTAGAAAACAGAGGCATTTCACCTGGAGAAAGAATGGAAACAGAGACCGTAAGAAGTCAGAGAACAGACACAGGAAAGAGAGGCTAGCTGGGAGAGAACACCAAAAAGGCCGCCCAGGTAGTCGGGAAAACCCAAAGAATGGCATCTTGGAACACAATGCTTCACTTACTATCCAAGAAATACTGTGAATAATGGTCAAATGTTAACAAGTCAAGCCAGTGAGGGGCTGGTCATGAAGAGTGAGTTGTGGAATGATCACAGAACCTTTAAGAAGCCTGACATGAAAGATTTAAGAAAGAAGAAGAAATGAAATGAATGTATAATAAATACATTAAACAGCTAAGGTAGGACCAAAAACATTGAACCAAGTAGTCTACAAAGACAATCTTATCTTCATAATATCAGCCAGAAATTATCTTACATTACAGATAAGAGTATGAAAATTAAGATAAATAGTATGATGTGGATTTTACTGAATGGGCTAGAAGTATAATCAAGTATATTTGATTATCAAAGGTCATCGTCTTTCATAACCAGCCAACTTCCTATCAATCTATCATCGAAAATAAATACTGAGAAAATGGCATAGTGTTTCTAGAAAGGACACCAGTGTGGAACTGGAAGGCCTTATATGTGGTGCTGGCTCCAATCCTGAGGGAAATGCCTCAACTTTTGAAGATCCCTAAAGTAAAGAGACTAACACACAGTCATTCACTTAACAAATTTTGTCGAGTCTCTATTTGCTATACACTATCGTAGGAGTTAAAGAAAAGTTGTGAACCAAGGAAGAGTTTGCCCTCAAATAAGAAAGATGACAAAAATAACACTTAATTTAATCTAATGTTTCAGCTGTAAACTTCTATCATGGTTGTTTATAAAATAGATGAAAATTGTGTTCTATATAAGCACAAAGAGGTTTTGATTTATTATGAATGCTTACTACACCTTAAACATAGATACTGCATCTCCCACTTTACAGTTTTGGAGGGAGGTGTGATAAGCTTAGAGGTCAAATATATTGTCTCCCAGACACACAGGGAATGGCAAAGCCCAAGGTCTTAGCAATATTCAATAGTGCAGTGATACACTATCAGGATACTGCATTTACTAGTGTTTAACTCTCCGGGTCTCAAATGTTATTTTTCTCAGTGGGTCTCTGAATGTTCAAAGAAACAATGAAGAAGAAGAGAAGGAACAAAGAATAGCAGTGAAAGAGTCACTGTAGAGAAGCAAGCAGGCATATAAAGAAAAACAATCAAGAAAAGCCAACGTAATGAAGTAACAGGAGCAAAGAGGGGTCGGAGAAGGTGCAGAGGGAAAGAGAACGGCGACCCTGGAGATGGTGGCTGGGAACACGCCACATGCCCCACAGTCAGGAAAACCAATCGGCCTGGTCATCCCGGGATGCTCTCTGAAGGAGCGCTGGCTTCTGCCCTCCTCTTCCTAATCACGGAGCACGTCCTCCTAGCAACATGCTGAGAACGGGAACTCCTAAAGAGCTCCACAAAGTCAGTAAACCTTTCAGAAAGGAGCTCTAGATGCTTTCTCGTGCTTTTTGGTAGAACCATGTTTAAAACAAAGGCAGGTCCAGAGAGTGGATCCTGAAGAAACAGGTGAAATTTTCATGAAAATTAGAGAGAAAAGGAGGCAAAGATGAGAGACTCAGCCTCACTTCCACTAAGGTCACTCTGATGCCCAGCAGGCCACCAGTGTCTGGCTTTTCCCGCTGCCTCTCTGGTCGGCACCAGACATACATGGACCCTCAGGCTATAGTTTCCTTTCTCTCTCTCAAAAGAGAATGGTGATATGCAAGTAATGTGATTTTTCAGTTTGGAGAATCACATCCATCATTTGTATTTCTCTCTAACACTCTAAACATCACTGCTTTCTAAATTGTGGAGACAAGAAATTGTCCACCAATATTTTACTTTTTACTGTATCCCAGGTGTTTTCTGACAAAACTATTGAAGATTTATAGATAATTAGACATTATTATTTCCCTGTAGTTGAAAATACTGGGAAATGAAATTGAAACATATTTTTAAAAAAGCAATGGAAAAGTATATTTGAATTATGAGCAAGATGAAATTAACCAATTGATTCATGCACACTGCTACCTCTGTTTCAGGTATATTTTTCTCCAAAATTTTTGAGAAAATTCTGTTCATGTTATCTAAATAGGGTTCATATGCCCTATCTACCATGGAAAATTTTGAACCAATGCCAATCCAGAGTAGAACGCATATTTTTTGAAAAGCACAAATGATCACGTAGTGTGGAACAGAACTTTGCTCTCAATCACCTGGCTTCATCACCCTGAAGTTTTTCGTGGGTCCTTGGTTTTATATAGAAATACAGAGACTATACTAAGACTATACTGAGAAAAACTCACACAAGCTATGACTGGAAGGAATGTTGAAGCACTAATAGGATAGGATGGTGATGTACACATCATGCTGACAGCCCCCAAATGATAGCCCCAAAATGCACTACTCTCTTCACTCACTCTCTCGACCTTTCAAAAGTTGAAATTGTGCCATAGCAAAAGTGTAGAGGTGAAGGAGTTACTAAAACTTTGAAACTAGATGATGACATATCTGAAAGTTTATCATCAGTGACAACAGAAAAACAAATCACCTAAGGCACACAAAAAAAGCCACAAAGCACATCATTTCATAAGATCCTTACAGTACAGTTAGCTTGTCCTGCAGGTTCCTTTTGTGCTCAACACCATTTTGTGAAAAATATAAACAATTCTACATTTAGATGATCTTCACATTAAGTGCATGTGCAGACCAGGACCACTGAAAAATTCAATTCTTTAAGAATCAGGCATGGAAACCCAACACAATCTACTTCTGAAACTTGTATAAGAACCTTTGCAACTTTGTGGCTACACACTTCAGTGGTTTATACAATGGTTCTCAGCGCAGTGTGTACATCACCCTCCTTCCATGGCACTGACCCACACAGTCCTTTCTGCTTCTGTTAGGAGAAGAAGAACAGGGTGGATGCTGGGACATGGCACTGTGAAGAGATCAAAGATGACAGAAGCAAGTGCTGGAGGACAGCTGTTGTTACAAAGAACTGTAAATCCCAGGGTTCAGAAAGTCGCTGGAATATTTGAAGACAAATTGGTTCATTCCTCCATTTTTAGCACGTATTAAAAAAAAAAAGCAGTGGCAATCCACACAGCTTCCAGGAAGAGAAAAATCAGCACCTCCAGAGGTTTGGCCATGGTGGGACTAGGAGGATCCAACAAGAAGCTAACTAGCCAGCTTTTCTGTTAAGCCATGCAAGCCATGTGATTTCCAGGAAGAGATAAGTCAATGCCTCCATGAACCTACAGGCATGTGGCTGAGAATCAAATCCTCCCCACGTCCCCATAAGCAACCCGCTGGTTCGGAGGACAGGCTGAGTTGGTAGCAACTAAGCTACATACAGCAACTCACTGCTTGTACTGGTACTGTCTGGTTGATTTTGCAGGCCTGGAGCCAGTGGTCTGAGCAACTCTTGGGAGGATGATGGTATGCAATATAGCAAATATGGGGGATTTCCTTCTATCTTGTCTTTGAAATCCAATATTGTTTTCACTCTTTTGCTTTGTTCTGATTGTTTTGCTTGGTTTTCTGTTTTGATTGGTTTTATTCTGTTTTGTTTTTTATTTGATTTTGCTATACCTGATGGAATGGACAACTATTGTGAAGACAA
>PVJX010051209.1:0-10383 GCA_004027295.1 Dolichotis patagonum | reverse complement strand
GAGAGAAACACAGGCAGAGTAGATCAGGAGATAGGGTCCATTGAGCTGCTCTATATAGGGAGGCAGTGGGACCCAAAACAAGCAGTGCACCCTATGGGAGTGAAAGGGGAGGAACTGTCTAAAAAAGGGAGGCAGAGGATATTGTTAATGGGGTAACAAGATTTAAAATTTACATTATTCTCACCACTCTGCTTGGATGAATTATGTGCTGTTCCAGTTTGTCTACTTACACTAGACTTGAGGACATGGTCAGCTATCCCAAAAATAAGAGGACATATTATGGTAATCATCCCTAATTTTCCTATCAACTTAATCTGAATCCCTTTATAACTTATACTGTCTTATTATGGCTGATCTTATTTGAATCTGGTTTGTTAGATTGCTACTCTGTATTGACTGATTTTATTTAAATCTGTTATGATTGATAGCATCAAGTCTAAGAGTATAGGCAACTACACTGAAGATGACAAGATTCACTAAGATACCCACTCTGGTTTGATTATTACTTGCTTTTGAAGTCTTATAATGACTCCAATGCTTCGTTTTTATTAATGTTGTTATATACTGCTGAGACATCATGGTAACCATTGTAGATCACCTTGTATTGCGGTTTTATGTGACTTTTTTGCCTCGTGTTTTTCTAGGAATTGTTTTGTTTTATCTTGCTTTGTTTTGTTTTTCCCGCTAATACAGAAATGATAGATATACATGTAGAGACTCATACATGTGTAGAGCTTATAAACAGTTTACGAGAACCAACTATATAATACATGTTGAAATGAACTACTTTGAAGAAAAAGAGACACTACAATACCCAGTGCTGACTCCATAATGTCATGATGTGAAGTCCAGAAAAACTATCACTTTTTGTTCAAAGTGATCTTAGCCTGTTTTGTTTTGTTTAAGTTCAACACACATTAAGGTATGGACAGCTGTTTTGAGGAGAATGAAAGACACTATGACAGCCATTCTTGGCTTCCCTAATGTCTGGTCTTAAAGACCTGAAATGCCCTCCTCGTCCTGCTCAGATCAAGTCCATACTAGGTTGTTTCATGTGAATTCCCTGTATGTGACAATATGGACAACTATTTGGAAGAAAACAAGAGTCAATATGATAGAGAGTGAATATCTCCGATTGTCTAGTTTTGAAATTTTTGTCTCTTTCATTGCTTTCTTGTGATCCACTTTGCTCTGTTTTGTTGTGTTTAATTTTACCCTTTTGATATAATTGCATGTATGTTTGAGTGGGTAAGATGGATGACCATATTGCTGTTTTTGTCAGATCATGGAGCAGAACTGTTAACAGTGTCACTGTTTGAATGTCTACTTTACATGTTTTAACTTTGTAATTTGAACAACTATTTCCAAGAAGTCAGTATGTAATTTGTCAAGTAATAATTTCTTTTTTAGGTTTTTTTGTTGTTGTTCTTTTCCTTTTTTTCTTGGAATTCTGTATTGTTGCTACCCTTTATTTTGTTTTGTTGTTTTTTCTCTTTAAATAAAATTTAAAAAAATAATAATAACACTAGGAGGGACAGCAGGTATTACGTGACAACAGAACCAAGACTCAGCATTTTAAACTGAGATTATTATGCTGAACTAAAAAGAAAACTGAATGTAAACAGAAGTCAAAGAACTTAGAGCTACTGAAAGCTGGAAACGTCCTGGAAATAACTGATTACTGCAATGTTCTAATACTACTGATGAACAAAATTCAGGGGTGGAGGGGCATCTAAAGCAAGTGAAAAAAAGCACAGTAACATCTAATAATTTTTTTTTCCCTGGATGAATTATTTTTATTTTATTTTCTTTTTTTAAATTTTATTTTAAAGGGGGTAAAATTAAACACAACAAAACAGAACAGAACAGGACATAAGAAAGCATAAATTTCAACGCTAGACAACCAGAGATCTTCACTATCTGTCATATTGTCTCTTGTTTTCTTCCAAATGGTTTTCCATATCTTTGCATATGGGGAGCTCATACTAAATAACATAGCCAATCTTTTCACCAGATGTGTAGTTCACTGGCTCCCACCTGCTAAGCGGGGGGCAGGGGGGAATGGGATGGGGGACAGGATAACATGAGATGTTTGATTCTCAGCCTGCATGCCAGCAGGCTCACAGCTGCCCCCCCCCCAGAGAGGGGAGGAGCTCCTTGTTCTCCCAGCACCCCGAGTCAACCGCATGGTGCAGATCCTGAGGCGCCAGGGTCTCTCTACTTCGGGCTGCCAAAAGTCTGCCACACTCTCAGCTGCCTCCCAGAGAGGGGACGAGCTCCCTGTTCTTCTGGCACCCCAAGTCAACCGCACGGTGCAGGTCCTGAAGCACCAGGGTCTCTCTCCTTCAGGCCACCAAAAGTCTGACACACTCACCTGCTATTTCTTTCTGATGAACTGACCATTCCATTTCCAAAGTTCTGAAATGGCCAACAGACCACAGAAAGAATTCTCTTTAGGCTCCTGTTTGAAACCAGCAGCTACAGCAATCTGCTGGCCTTGCTTCAGGGCCACTATAATTAAGAGAACTTGTAGCCTCGATAAACCTGAAAACATCTGGGAACATTCACAAATCATAGTCAAAAAGAGGAGCTTGCGATGGCAGTCACTTGTCCTCCAGTTACCTATGATTGTTATGGAACTAGCAACCACAGAGGTGAGAAGCAGTATTTCAATGGTGGTCATGAAGCTTGACTATTTGAGTTCAAATCCCAGCTCTGCTATTTACTAGCTATAAGACCCTGAGTAACTTACTTAATGTCTCTGTGGCTTAGTTTTCTCAACTGCAGGAAGGAAATAGTAATAGCAACTGCCTCATTTAGATCAGGACAACAGCTCATGAGTATTACTTTTCATTACAATGTAATGAGAATATGCACGCCAGCAAAATTTTTCTGATCGACCTGTGCAAGGGCCATAAAAATATGCAGCAGCCTACACAACTTAAGAAAGCTTTATATTCTTGAGGAGGAAGATTCAACAAGACTGATGCAGATCCTTTAGGCAGAACAGATTTCAGCATTTCTCAAAAACCCCCTGAATGTGGGGCCTGGTTGGTGGTGCACACCTGCCTCTCCGTACTTGGAAGGCTGAGACAGGAGTACTGCTTCAGTTCAAGGGCTACAGCCTGAGCTAGAGAGTGGGTTCAACAGCCTGGACTGCAGAGAGAAACCTGTCTCAAAAAGGCGGGGAGGGGGTGAGCACAGAGCTCTATTTCACATATACCGACAAACAGAAACTCAGATTTGGCTGGCACAAACCATCTTCCCCACTCTCCAAATCTGTTTCTAGGGTTCCAAACTCACTAAAACCTTTATCATTCTACTTTTCAAAAATTAACACCAATAAACAAAATTCAATAGCATACTAAAAGCATTATAAGCCATGATCAACTGGGATTTATTCCTGGGATATAATAAGATGATTCGATATACTAAAATCAGTGTAATACACTACACATTAACAAAATGAAAGAAAAAGCCCACATGATCATCCAAATTGATTCAGAAAAAACATTTGACAAGACTCAATACCCTTTCACGATAAAAACATTCAACAAACTAGAAAGAGAACTACATAATAAAATTCCACAGCTAACAACACTCTCAATAGTAAGATTGAAAGGTTTTCTTCTAAGATCAGAAACAATAACAAAGATACTCACTTCATGGCTTCTATTCAGCACAGTAATGAAGTCCTAACCAGAGTAACTAGGCAAACAAAAGCCAAACTATGTTTACATAATTCAAAATTTAAGAGGCACAAAGGCACACAGAATGAAGCCACCCTTCTAGCCTTCTCTAATTTTCTCCCAGAGAGAACAGCAATTATCAATGTCCCGTATCTCCTAACATGTGAGTAAATATACACATACCTCCCTTTATCTCTTATACAACTGACAGAACATGTTTTATGTTCTACACCTTTTGTTATATTTAATATAGCTTAGATGTCATTTCACTATCAATATTTAAAATAAGTATCTTTTAAATACTATAGAATATGCCATTATAAAGACATACTGTAAATTAAAATTTTCCAAAAGGAAAAAAAAATTCATAAGAGCCAATCACAAAAAAATAAGAAAAAGGTCAAGCGGTAAACAGCACTGTTGCTGTGCTATGAGACTACAGATCCTCAGAAAGTATCTGACCACCACACAATGGCCATGAGTTCGAGGCCAGCCTGGGCTACAAGAGTGAGTTCAAGACCAGCCTGCACTACATAGCAAGACTCGGTCTCAAAAATAAAATGAAACAAAACAAAACAACCAACAAGTACTCCTCAGGCCATGCCTCCTGGGACTCATCCACCACGCCACTCAGGACTGGGGGTTGAACCAAGGGCCTTCATGCTGAGCCACACCCCTGCCCTGTTTTTATTCTGAGGTAGAATCTTTCTAAGTCTGTTAAATTCCCCAAGCAAGGCTTGAACTCACAATCTTCCTACCTCAGTTCTCCCAGAGGTCTGGGATGGTCAGTGTGCATAATCATATCCAGACACCTGGTTCACTCACTCATCATTATCAACACAACATTTATGCTGGCAAGCCATCTGTTTCTGAAGTGAAATAAATTTTATTTCATCAAAACATTGTCCCACTCTCTTTCTAAACATTCCATTTAAAAAGTATACTGGAAAGCCAGAAGTGGTGGTACACATCTGTAATTCAGCACCCTGGGAGACTGAGGAAGGAAGACTACAAGTTCGAACCTAACTGGGCAACTTAGCAAGACTCTGTCTCAAAATAAAAAATAAAGGCTGAGATGGTGCCTTTCTACAACAAGACCAAAGGTGGAGTACGTGCTGCTAATGAGTTACGCAGCAACCTCATGGCTGCACTGGCCAATGGCTGTATTTTAGTTAATCCTAAACATGCGTGACATAGTTTGATAGTTTACAAAGAAAATAACAAGCATAAAACACTGGAGAAGTTTTCTTAGAGGATTGGGACCGGACCTCAAGAGATCTTATATAGCAGAGTAAAAACAAAATGTTTCTGCCCAGGAAACTGCAAAAAAATCGTGGAGCATACTGGTGAGCTGGCAGGTGGACAGGCAGGTACAGCATCCCAAAGACCTACTGTAACAATAGAAAACCTGAAAGTTGTCAACTGTGCCCTGTAAGAAAGGACAGAAAAACAAAACATACCTGCTAACAGCGTAAGTGTCACCTGTATACAGAACAGGCAGTTTTCATGTGGAAAGCTTACCCTGGGTGTGGCAATTGTAGCAAAGACTATTTTTGTTGTAGAGTTCTACTGGTATTGTCATTGTAGTTCAGAAAGCTTTATTTTTGATGTCAGCTTTTAGGTTTTGTATGCAAGTAAACAGCTGATATGAAAACACCGATATCTATCTAAGCACTTATTACACATTTGATATTTTATTCTATTGATATCTTATTTCCCTGCCAAGTGCAAGTTACACAACATAATAGCACGCGCCTAACAAAACAGGAAGAGAGGTAACAAGAATGGCCTGCAACATAGGAAAAGAAAGCTTACTAAGCACATGTACTGTCAGGGTGAAATGTATGCACGGACCATGCAGCTGTCATGTCTGAAGACTGCCTTGGGTGTGACAGTTGAAACAAAAATTATTTCTGTGATAGACTTACGCTTGTCTTTACACTGCAGCTCACATAGGTTTTATTTCTGATTTCAAGTTTTGTAAGCAAGCACACAGTGCATGTGAAAACGCAGATGTCTATTCAAACACTCATTACACATTTAATATTTTATTTTAGTGACATCTTATTATTAGGTATGACAATTGATGTAAAGTTTTTTGTAGAGTGCTAATGGTATTTTCATTGTAGTTCACATGGGAATTTTTTTTCTGATGTTATCTTTAAGGTTTCGTAAGCAAGCACACAGCAGATGTGAAAATGCTGCTGTCTATTCTAAGCACTCATTGCACATTTAATATTTTATTTTAGTGACATCTTATTATTTAGGTGTGATACATTTTTTTTTACTGGAAATCGAACTCAGGACCTTGTACTTGCCAGGTAGGCACTGTGCCATTGAGCTAAATCCCCGGCACTAGATGTGATAATTGAAGGAAATATTTTTTTGTAGAGCACTACTGGTAATTTCGCTGTAGTTCATGAAGAAATATTTTTCCAATTTTTTTAGGTTTTGTAAGCAAGTACACAGCACAGTGAAAAGTTGATGTTTATTCTAAATGTGCAATATATATTAATAATTTAATACTTTGTTTTATTGATATTTTATATTCCTGTTGACTAATTACATAATATAATAGGAACCTCCTGACAAAACAGCAAGACCGTCACAGGTCAAATATGTCCAACAAAAAGGCCAGGAAAGCAAAACATGTGCTATCAGTGTAAGCAACAGGTGTTACATGGGAACATGCCACTGTCATGTGGGAAAACTGCCTTTGGTGCAGTAACTGAAGTTTTTTTTTTTGTAAAGTGCTTTTGGTATTTGCATTGTAGTTTATATAGGAATTTACTTCTGTTGTTCCTTTTTAGACTTTGTACAGCAAAAAAGTCAATGTTGAAAATTTTGATTTTAATAAAAACTCAATACATATTAAAATGCAATGCTTTATCTTTGTGATTTTTTTTCTTGTTAAATACTCAGTTTAATATAAAACTCAAAAATCAAAATTAATAATTCATTAATAGAAATATTCTAAAGAATAACCATGGGTGCAACACACCCATGGTTATGCTGCTCTATGACAAAAAAAAATGTGTTATGTTCATAAGAAAACTAAGTGACAGGTAAATGGAAACTTTCTGTACTATATTTTCAACTTTTCTAAAATCTAAGGCTATTTTTAAAATTTTATTAAAAAGAAAAAAGCTGGGTTTGAGGTATAATTCAGCGACAGAGCACTTGCCTAACAAGCATAATGCCCCAGGTTCCCTCTAGCATTGCAAGAAAGACAAAAGAAAAGGGGAGGGAAGGAGACGAAGCAGAGACAAGGGGTAGAGAGGGAAGGGGATAGAAGAGGAAAAAGAAAAGAAAAACTGGGTCCCTATTACTTTTTGCATCAAAATTTAATTCCTGATTATCAAAAAATTTCCATGCATGTACAGAAAAAACCTTAAGTATATCAACTGAAACACACAGAAAAATGTGTTAGTATCCTTCAGATGCTATACAGCATAAAGTTATTAATACAGGCTCTGAATTCAGACAATCTGAGTCCATACCCCAATTCTGGAAATAATTATCTGAATAACTTTAGGCAAATTATTTTGCTACTCTCTGCTTCACTTTCTTAATCATCAAAATGGAGATAATAACAGTATCTATACTTTATCAGACTATCATCAAGAGTAAATGATAGCGTTTACACCAACCCATAGCACACGGTAAAACACTCAAGTAAAACACTCAATGAACGGCAACTGTTAGCACTCCTTAACACAGAAACTTTCTTACAGTACGATAAGAAAAAAAACACAACAGGGCCATGAAAAGGCATTCTCAGTAAAGGTGAGTAGGTACAAACAGATAAATATTTCATAAGTCTGAAGTCTAATTTAAAAAGACATAATTAAAACATCACATGCCATTTTTAGCCTCTCTTTTTTGGTCTCTTTTGAGACAGAGTCTCACTATGCAGTTCAGGTTGGCCTTGAGCTCACTTTGTAGCCCAGTCTGGTCTCAAACTCCCAACAATCCTCCTGCCTCAGCCTCCTGAATGCTGGGATGATAGGTGTGAGGCACCATGCCCGACCAGTCATTCTATTTTTTGACCTATTCTATTTAAAAAATGACTTACAGCTATATGTGTCACAGAGAATACTGTTGAGTAAAAAAAGAAAGAAACAAAAATACACTGGCAACATACATTCCAAATTTTGATAAGTAACACTGCTGAAGAAAGTGTATAGGAACAGGCACTCATACACTGCTGCTAGGAGTATAATTTGGAAGGACAACACTGGAGCACAATTTGATCGTATTTATGGACTTCTTAATGTTGTATCCTATGGCCTAGCAATTCTACTACCCAGCGCATGTCCAAGGAGGTCTATACAGTGATGCTGTCTTGGAATCATGGGTAGTAGTGAAAAAAACTAGAAAATAACCTAAAACATTGAACAAGGTAATGGCTAGATAATCTGCAGTATAGCTATACCAGCAATAGTAAACTTACACATGCACATTATTTGTTTTCCTTTTAAGACAAAAGATGATCATGTATGAATTGTTTTTTCTAAACTAAAACCTCAGTATTCAGGTTTAATTGCAGTGTTGGCACTTTGCAATAAAAAGTAGGTTTTGGGGCTGGGGATTTAGCTCAGCAGCATAAGCGCCTGCCTTGCAAGCAGGCAGTCGTGAGTTCGATCCCTGGTACCGATAAAAAAAAAAAAAAAAAGTAGGTTTTGGCAGGGCTGGGGATTTCGCTCAGAGGCAGAAGCGCCTGCCTGGCAAGTGCAAGGTCATGAGTTCGATCCCAGTACCGCGAAAAAAAAAAAAAAAAAAAAGTAGGTTTTGGGTTGCAGTTTGGGCACTCACCTCTAAAAGGTTCACCATCACTGACCTATAGCATTTATAAAAATGACTTAGACCTGGGCTCCTGCCCACCCTGCTGCTAAAGTGGGCACAGAGTGGCCCTGAAGCAAGGCCAGCAGATCACTGTAGCTGCTGGTTTCAAACAGAAGCCTAAAGAGAATTCTTTCTGTGGTCTGTTGGCCATTTCAGAACTTTGGAAATGGAATGGTCAATTCATCAGAAAGAAATAGCAGGTGAATATGGCGGACTTTAGGGGGCCTGCAGGGGAGAGACCCTGGCGCCTCGGGACCTGCAGCATGTGGTTGACTCGGGGTGCAGGGAGAATAAGGAGCTCTTCCCCTCTCTGGGGGGCGGCTGAAAGTGTGGCAGACTTTCGGCGGCCCAAAGAAGAGAGACCCTGGTGCATTGGGACCTGCACCATGCGGTTGACTCGGGGTGCTGGGAGAACAAAGAACTCCTCCCCTTTCTGGGGGCAGCTTAGAGTGTGGCAGACTTTCTGCGGCCTGAAGGAGAGAGACCCTGGCACATCGAGACCTGCACTGTGCGGTTGACTCGGGGTGCCAGGAGAACAAGGAGCGCCTCCCCTCTCTGGGGGGTGGCTGAGTGTGGCCGACTTTCGGCAGCCCGAAGGAGAGAGAGACCCTGGCACGTCGGGACCTGCACAGTGTGGTTGACTTGGGGTGCCAGGAGAACAAGGAACTCTTCCCGTCTCTGGGGGATGACTGTGATCCTGCCTGCATGTGGGCTGAGAATCAGACATCTCATGTCGTCCTGTCCCCCATCCCGTGTCCCTCCTCCCTCTACCCCCTGCCTAGCAAGTGGGAGCCAGTGAACTACACATCTTGTGAAAAGATTGGCTATGGTATGTAGTATGAGCTCTCCATATGCAAAGATAAGGACAACCATTTGGAAGAAAACAAGAGACAATACGACAGACAGTGAAGATCTCTGGTTGTCTAGCTTTGAAATTTATGCTTTCTTATTTCCCATTCTGTTCTGTTTTGTTGTGTTTAATTTTACTCCCTTTTAAAATAAAATAAATTTTTAAAAAAATGACTTAGACCTATATGTATCATGGCACATACTTCTGAGTAAACAAAGAAAGATACAAAATATACATGCATTAGTACAATGCCATTTATGCCAAGAAAAAATACAAAATATTACTATATCCATTCTGTAAATATACTATATACATATAACTTCAAATAAATGTCCTGCAAGAACCAAAATGGTGTGCTCGCTTCAGCAGCACATATACTAAAATTGGAACGATACAGAGAAGATTAGCATGGCCCCTGCACAAGGATGACACGCAAATTCGTGAAGCGTTCCATATTTTTTTAGTCATGAGAAATGCAAATTAAAACCACACTGAGATTCCATCTCACTCCAGAAAGAATGGCCAAGATAGAAAACACTACCAACAACAAGTGTTGGAGAGGCTGTGGGGAAAAAGGAACTCTTCTACACTGTTGGTGGGAGTGTAGACTGTGCAACGACTGTGGAGGTCAGTCTGGAGATTCCTCAAAAAGCTGGGTATGGAAGTCCCATTTGACCCAGCTATTCCGCTTCTAGGCATATTTCCAGAAGAACTGAAAACATCGTACCACAGTGATTTATGTGCACCCATGTTTATAGCAGCACAATTTGTAATAGCCAGATCTTGGAAACAGCCTAAGAGCCCATCAACTGAGGAATGGATAAAAAAGTTGTGGCATTTTTATACAATGGAGTACTACTCAGCTATAAAGAATGATCACATCGAGATATTTATAAATAAATGGACACAACTTGAGACCATTCTCTTAAGTGAAATAAACCAAACTCACAAGGGTAAATACCATATAATCTCCCTAATATGAGATTTGATAAGAGTATA
>PVJX010051208.1:0-10385 GCA_004027295.1 Dolichotis patagonum | reverse complement strand
TTATACTATTGTGTTATGTTTGATATTATTGTAATTGAAACTATGCTCAACTATAGCAGAGTAAGAGATATGGTGTTAGATACTGTTGATGTCCAGTTGACTTAATGTAAAGTACTGTGTTGCCTATGTTGTCCTGTTCTGATCTGCTCTGTACTGCCCCCTTTTGTTTTATTCTCTTTTAAATAAAAAAAAAAGAAAAGAAAAACCCAAAATATAAATAAAGTGCAAAAAAAAGACAGATAATAGAGGAAAAAAAGAGAGAGAAAAGGTGATTGTAATCCAGAACAAACAATGTATCTAAAAGTGTACTCTGATATGGTGTAACTGTCTTATGTGCATTATATGTTTTTAGCCTGTTAGTCTGCCTGTCCGTATGTATGTATGTTAATTAATTATAAGGATTGCTAACATAAATAAATGAATCTGATCCTGGGTAATTTTTTTTCCAAAAATATGGTGGAGAGGGAAGGGAAAAGTAAAAGAACTGAGGTTTATATACATGTACCAATTTCCCACAATGAATATAATCAAGTGAGAAAGCACTGAGAGACCTCCACTGAGAGTATGGCCTTCCTCAGCTCTGGTGCTTGCCTGTCATCTCCATGTAATTATAATTCTAGGGACTGAGCGAGTCTGTTTCTCCCTTAAATTATGGTTCAGCCCTTGAAAGCTTCATCAAACTCTTCCTCCATTTTTCTCACAAACAACCAAACTTGTGTCTATGAATATGTCTGCATGTTTTTCTTTTCTGAATTTTTCTCCCTATTACTCGATAGAGGACCTTACTGAATACTTGAAGAGCTGACCACAGCATTTGCCTCCTCTTGAGAGAATACATTCTATTTTGAAGTGTCTATATCTTGATTTTTGTTTGAACTGTACCATAATTGAACAATAAGGGTGCCAGAGCAGGAGAGTAAGCCATCTAGACATGTCTGGTTGGCAGGATGAGCTGAACTGATATGAATTTTGACTGAAGGCATCCAAAGATTCCTGAAGGAAACTGGCACAATGGCACATGGCTATAGTCCCAGAAACCTGAGAGGGTGAGGCAGGGGGATGGAAAGTTGGGGCCCAGCCTGGGCAATGTTGTGACTTAGGGAGACCCTGTCTCAGAATAAAACACTTTAAAAAGTATCAGGGAATGTAGCTCAGTGTGAAGGTTCTGAGTTTACTTTTGAGGGTAACATCTCCCTCCTGAAAAAAATCCTCAAAGGCAATATATTAATTTAGCGCTATTGGGGCTGGGGCTATCTGTAGCATTGCCTGGAGGTCAGTGAGGCTGTATTGAGGAAGTGGATGATGGCAAAACCTGCTGGGCAAGTAGGTGTGTTCAGCTAATAATGGAGATCCAGAAAATGCACCAAAAAACCAATTCTGAATGGCCTGCACTGGGACCAGTCAGAGAATGCTATCTTCCGTGCTTATAGGAACTGAAGCAGGATTCTGATAGGATAGCCAAGATCTGACGTCAGCCTGAGGAGTGGAAAATAAAAAAGAGGACTACCATGATGTTTGCGGCCATGGTGTTCACTGTTTCACAGTGGTCCACTGACCCTGCAAAGTGTCATTTCTTGTCCAGCTTTTGATTGGTCCACACTTGCTCTACAGAACATGTTTCTTTTGCTAGCTTTAATAAATATAAGACCTCGTTACCTTTTGCACTCATTTTGTCCAATTTTTAGTTCAGGACAAGAAAAACCTAGAAAGAATCTTTAGAAGGAGTCTGAAGAATCCCCAAACTCAGTAACAAATATGGTGTTTTGAGTTCTACAATGATGTCTCATTCATAGTATCCCCCTGCTGAGAATGGTATGGGTGAGGAGAAGGTAAGGCACTGCAATGAGGAACCGAGCTATGGAAAGACTTCTCAGCACTTTATAGTCCTTCCCAACCCCCTTTCTCTTCTTCAGGCCAAAACCCATGTGATAAGGATCATAGTAGAAGAAATGTGTTTAACATGAGTGGTTCTAGAGACAGGGCGGCAGCTCAATTACCTCCAGAGAAGTATCCTCCATTGTATCATCCGGGAACCTTCAGCCGCCTGCAAGGACAGGGAAGTGTCAAGGAACACCGTCTCCTGAACATGGGATACATTGCACACATTCCTGTGGATATGTGATATGTCCCTACATTCAGACCTCCCGGCATTTAGGTTGATCAGGGCTAGAGCCAGAGGTCATTATTTTGTCATTGTTATTGAGATGTACTTTCTGATTATACCTAGGTGATGTGTCCCTGAGAAACTGTGTAAGAAGGTAGTAGCAGCTCAAGCAGACACTCCTAATCATATATATATATATATCTCACATATACCTGGTATTATTTATGGTCAATATTCAGGAATGTGAACTAGACAAGTGTGAAAGCAGCAGCAGTGCTGGGCCATGAGAATGTCTCTCCTCAACTTGAAACCTTAGTGTCCAGGAAGATCCTAATAACTGCATTTTAAATGTATTTATATCAAATTCTTCTTTCATATTTTAAAGAAAATTTCCTTTAGCAACAACATAGTGTTACTGTGGTACTTTTCAAAGGCAATGTTAACAAGTGGTGACTGTAAAATTTATTTTATTATCTATTTATTTCTTCTACCATACCATATTCCTGCAGCCCTTCCCACCCTATCCCTATAAAAGGTGAACTGCAAAGCCCCTGGTTGAAGAAGTTATGGAGCCACCTTCTGGTAGTAAAGGTGCACTTCAGACACACAGATTTCCTTTCAGTTTTAATTACCCTGAGGATGTCTAAACCTCTGCACCAGGAACAGGTGAGAATTTATGTCAAATACAGATTCCTCGGTGAACTGGCAGCCCTCCTGAACCAGAGCCTAGCTTTTAAATAAGCTCTCCAGGGAATTTTTATGTCTCGGATACTTGAGATCAAGACTGAAATGTCAAGTTTTTCATAAAAAAGAAAGAAAAGAAGAGAGAGTGACAGGATAATCCATGTTGTAAAGAAATTTATGCAATTAGCAAAGAGTGTTTTGGCAGACACAACTGATCTTATCTGTCGTGAAAACCACGTGCTCTGCCTCCCTGACCTGGTGTTTATTTTTCTGTTTAGGATAAGATTCCCGGAATTATGAAAATTATATCAATCATTAAGAGACCTTATACTGCACGAAGGAGGGTGGAAGAAATAAAGATAGGTAGAAAGGAGACAAGGAAAAGCACACTTTTTAAAAAGACTGCAACTTCTGGACACAGAGTCATTCAAGACTATCCATATCTGTACTCGTTATCCTTACTCCTAAGCTTTTATTTCTTCTAGATCCATCACACCCAAATCCTTTAAAGATATTATAAATTAAACTAGTTGATAAGGTAAAGGATAACAACCTGAATTTAAGATGAGAGAAACAGATTTGAAGAGTTCAAATGCTTTTGAGCAAAGCATCTTAGATCATCCATTTAAGAAAACAGTAAATAACAGGATATGTGGCTGATGGAATGGCAGCACTGGGGTAATGATGCAGGAAGATGCAAGCCCAGTCTGAGCAACTTAGTGGGAACCTATTCTCAAAATTAAAAACAAAACAAAGCAAAACAAAACAAAAAACTCCATAAAACAAACAAAAACAGCATGGATAGGGGAGTGTGGTTCAGTGCCAAGGGACTCTCGGTTCAATATATAGAATTGAAAAAGAAAGAAAGAAAAAGAAGAAAGAAAGAAAGAAAGAAAGAAAGAAAGAAAGAAGAAAAAGAAAGAAGAAAGAGAAAGAAAGAAAGAAAGAAAGAGAGAAAGAAAAAGAAAGAAAGAAAGAAAGAAAGGATAACAAAATCTAGTAATACATCGGATCTCCAATTTTTGATATGAAACAGGCCCTATAAGCTATAAATGGGCCATCTCCTTTCACCTGTAAATTGTACCTCTTCCCTTTTAGAGTCACAAATTCTGCAGATTTTGCTCTTCAAAACCTATAAGTATTTTCCTGGTCCAGATCAAAATGTGTTAAATGCTTTGAGGTCCTGCACTCTTTTCTCTGAGTGTATACTTCTTTATTTATGCCTAATAAAACCTTTCTACAGCTCTCATTGACAAGCCCTGAGATTCCTATTTTGAACGGAGAGGCAAGGTCCTAGTTGGTGGAATAATGCAGTTGCTATCCCTGTCTCCTTTTGGGGGAGGGATATTGAATTGAGTAAATAAAGAATATTTAATAGAGTAAATAAATTTCAATGTAAACAATATTGAATATTGAGAAACTTCTTGGACCCTGTACTTTGGGGGAAGCACTAATATGTAAGCATATGTAACCACTCACATTTCAGTCATAGTTAGGACATATGCCTATTTGTTATCATTTAGTAAATTTAATGTTAAAAATAAATACACTATTTTTAGCAACCTGACACTGCATTAGGGCTTTGTCATCAGTTGGAAATAGCATGTGACTGCAGGGTATGTGGAATAAATATCACAGTAACTGAGAGTAGATATTGCCAAGCTTATACATTAAGATTACAAATTGTGCAAAACTCTGACCTACAAAAATAGTTTTGTTGGATTTGGTGGCACATCTGTAATTCCAACACTCGAAAGGTTGAGATAGGAGGGTTGTGAGTTCAAAGCCAGCCTGGGCTATTTAGCTTCCTCTGGCCAGGCAGAACTCCATATGAGACCCTGTGTCAAGCACCCACACACACCCACACCCCCCCCACACACAATGTTTTTATTAATTTAATTTAATTTAATTTTTTTGGTACCAGGAATAAAAAATGGTTTTAACAGAGTAAATAAATTTCAATATAAATAATATTTAGTGTTTTTTCATAATCAACCTAAATGGTTGATCAATGCTTTACACAGCTAATTAAATCTTTCTTTCCTCTCCTCTTTGTTACTTTTCCTTATTTACATCTTTGTTTCTTCCTAAATGGTAGTCAGAAGCTCCTAATATGTTTCTTGGCCTTTTAATGGTTTTAGTTTCAGAAGATTGTGATCTCTCAAATCTTTGCAGCTAACCCCAAGCCGCTGCAGCCCACCACCCTCCATCTTTTTAAACTGTTGAAGTTGCTCATGGAGGAAGTGGTCCATCATTTTAACAATCTTGGGTATCACAGCTTTGAGTAGCAGAAATAAAAGAGAAGGCAAAATTAATCCCACACACATTTTTCTGTTTTGGCCAAGTCTAATAGAACATGTTCTAGAAGGTAGGGTGAGGAAATACAGTGAAGATGGAAGTGAGTGCCAAGACCAGAAGCATTCAGGGCGAGTTTGGCAAGAACCCGACAGGTATGTGGTGGAGGCGATTGTAGCATTTCATGGAGGACTGAGCCCGATGAACTTTTTGGTCTCTTGACCATATTCTGTTCTTTCCTTCGACCATATGTGGACACATTTTACCTTTACACAGCTAATTAAATCTTTCTTTCCTCTCCCCTTTGTTACTTTTCCTTATTTACATCTTTGTTTCTTTCGCTGGAACGGGGACCTTTGGAGATCCTTACATATTAGTATGGCTCCTAGAGTCTAAATCATGCTGCTACCAACAAAAGCTTGAGATTTTGGTTTTAGGAATTACTTTCTATTAAAGCCCTCATATTAGTTACACATCTAGCCTCTTGGAGTTGTTCAAGATTTTCTTTATGTCCTTCCTGTATTTGGCATCCAGGATGAGACCTCAGAACTCAGGAAGCCAGTCACTAAGGGAAGCTCTTACAGTGAGGAGTGTGAATGGTCGAAATGGGTGCTTCCTGCATCTTCACAGTGGGTGGGCTGTTGTGAGACCTACCGCAGAGTTATGCTTTCACCTCTACCACCAGAGCTGCCCTAGCCCTGGAGAAGGTAAACACACATTGCCCATTCTCCCTAGTGCATGCACTCACTGTAACATTCCTTTCAAGTTGCATAGTTTGTTTCTACAAACTCCTTGTACTTGAACGCAAGTGATGTTTTACATATTCTGTGTTTGTCTTAGTATCACAGACAGCTAAGTTAGGTAGAAATACAGGTGGCAGTCAGACAGGGCTGTGTCCTTGAAGGAGCCAGTGAAGAAAATGAGAACACACCCAAACTGTGGTTGGAGGAAGAGAATAGAGGACCAAAGACTTCTGACCTAAGGCTTACCTGTGCTCTGACTTGAGGGCAGTCTTACCTGTAGGTTCTAGCCTATCCTTCTGGTACCAAGTGTGCACCATGAAAACCTAATCAATGCACACGGTGGAGGTAGAAGACAAGTGACCCCTGATCCGGGCTTTCATGTCTCTTGTATAGCCTACTGAAATCTGACTTTGTTCTCAGAGTTTTTGACTGTGGTCACCTCTCCTGGTGATTTTAGTCTATTTCAGTCTTCACTGACTTTCTTCCTCCCTTCCTCCCTCCCTCTCTTCCTTCATTGTTTTCTTTCTTTCTTTCTTTCTTTCTTTCTTTCTTTCTTTCTTTCTTTCTTTCTTTCTTTCTTTCTCTTTCTCTTTCTTTCTTTCTTTCTTTCTTTCTTTCTTTCTTTCTTTCTCTCTCTCTCTCTCTCTCTCTCTCTCTCTCTCTTTCTTTCTTTCTTTCTTTCTTTCTTTCTTTCTTTCCTTCTTTCACCTGCACTTGTGGATACGTACCTCACTCTACCAACCCGAGTGAAACCATGCCTGTTCAATCAAACGCACTGGCCACACCATCCACATTTAGATGCTGATCTTTCCAAGCCTGATGGCCCTGCCTTAATAAGAACGTTTAGGAAAAGAGTACAGACTTAAAGTGAATTCACTGGTCGGTGATAAGAAGTGAGTTTTTGAAAAGCTCAGTGAGACACTGTCAACCATTTCTAGCTAACTCTTTGCTACAAACACATTATATTTCAGTTTTCCTGTTCAATGGTACTCTGTCATCTGTCATTCATTCACATGGTACTTAATGGGGCACTAACTTGTCCAGGCTCCACTCTTACTCCAGGGATGCTGAGCTGTGCAGGATAACTTTCCCCTTTGGGAACATTTCAGCCCAACAGAGGAGATCACAGGTGACATTTCCACAGCTGGGAGTGACAGTGCAAATTTTCTATGTGAACATTGCACCAAAACAACAGCAGCAAACTAAAAATTTCATTTTAGTAGAATATAGACTATCTACAAATCCAGTATTTAATGAACAAATATATATTGGTCAAACGGTGTACCAGAAATTTGGAGTACTGGATAAAGTTTTGCTGCTGGGATTGGTGTGAACCCTGAACTGGTTTCACACTTTCTACTAAAGTGGCAACAAAAATTGCTACCCTTGGGCTTTGGGGAGAATTGAAGTCTCTGTTGTGGGTGAAGTCTGGGTGAGCACCTCTCATTCTCCTTTGATATGAAATTGTTTAATGGTGAGAGGGTTAAGTTTGGGAAAACAACTGGGCTCTATTCATTTCCTTAAGAAGGAAAAAAATTGAATTTTTGTGAATCTTAGCCAGTACCTAGGGCACAACAAGATCCAGAAATGAAACAAAAATAGTGAACTTGCTGGATGAAACTTTACTTTCTTCTAAACTTAAGATTAAACAGTGCTCAAATAAAACTTCCCTCCAAAGAACCAGATTTTTACCTTTTGTCATATTGTTTAAGGGCTATAATATTGGAGAAATAGAGTGGTTTTGAGTCAAATTAACGTTTTTAATTTGGTCCTTGCTTAGGAGCTCTTTATTTAAACTTTTTATTGGAAACAATTTCTAAAAGCGAAAGTTGTAAAGGTAAAAATAGTAAACACACACCAAAAAAGGTCACATATTTTCTTTACCAACATTCATCTTTCATAATTTACCCTAATATTTTATCATTTACTTCCTTTTCTTTTTGTATGCATATGCACATATATATAGTATAACACACACAGGATTTGATGATTAATTATATACATCATAGTCTTCTACTGCCAAATATTTCTGTGTATTTCTTACTTAAGCACAAGTGTCATCAATACTTTTGCCTAGCCTTTGATAATCCAATTTTGTTAGCTGATCTCACAAGGTCTTTTGCAACCTTTCCCTCTTCTAGTACAAGATACAGTATAGAGTCAGGTATTGCAATTAATTACCATGATAGCCTGCTATACTCTGTAATGTTCTTAGAGACTTTTTTTTAGACATTGACATTTTAAAAAATGCAGTCAACCTCATGTCATGTTTATGTCAGTAATCCCAGAACTCTGGAAGGCTGAAGCAGCAGGATTGCAACTTTGACCCCAACCTCAGGAACTGAATGATTTAGCAAGAACTTTTCTCAAACAAAAATGTAAAAAAAAAAAGTCTAAAATATAGTTCAGTGCAAAGGCCCTGTTTTATTCTCCCATTAAAAAAAGATTATTGCTTATTTTGTGTTTATTTAATGTTACCTTGTGAATTTAGTTCATTCACTTTCTATTTTAATATTGCTTAAGTGATGCATTTTACACAGAATTTTACACATTAAAGAGCTCAGTGGTCCCTCTATTCCTCACTGGTGATACTACTTTTTACCATTTGGTCAAATTGTTGTCTAATTTCTCCACTGTAGAATACTATTTGGTTTACCTCCCATGTAACTAGTAAGCATTCTGCTGCTTAACAGAAAACCGTGGCTTCATTAAAACATCTAGGTCTTTACCAAATTGTTTGTGGATTTAGTATCTATTAATGATTCAGTCTTCACTATGGTGATTACAAAATGATAACTTTCTAATTCTAGGACTACCTCCGAATTCCCTCCATATTTCCCAGTCCACTCTGTAGTGTTCTGCTACAGGTGATCAATTTTCTCTCTTCTTCCCTTCCCTTTTTCCCCCTCCCTCTCCCATTCCTTTGTTCCTCCTCTTCTGGTCTCTTCTATCTCTTCTTGTCTGTCTCTCTCATTATCTATATATTTATATTTACCTATTACCAACAAGGACTCATTAATTCTTACCTTAAAAATGGTTTTAAATTCATTGCTATATTTAATTATGTTGGAGACTGAATGAACCCAGGCTTTTCCAGTGGAATCTCTTCAAGCAGTTTCTTATATCTTTCTAACATATACTCTCAGCAATTTTTGGATCGCATTCTTATTTTCTGATATAAAGTGATCTGCTAAGCTTCTTTATATCTACTTTGTCTTTAATCAGACATTTCTCTGAGAAAGATTCTGGATTCTAGGTGTGCTAATTGCTCTTGGGCTATCTTTGCTTCTTGGTCTTTTTGAAAGACAAATCTGGGAATAACAGACATACATACATTCTTAATGTACAAAATGTGTGCACACACAAGCACACAGGAAGATTTGATCAAAATTAAGATCACCAGTGAAGGACAGGTGGACATCATGGGTATCCAGATGTGATAACTGGGGAGGCCATTCTCATCCATGCACACACACTTGTACACACACACACAGAGCAAGGAAGCAGTGATTTTTCTTTTTTTTTTAAATTTTATTTAAAAAGAAAAAAAACCCAACCAGACAAAACAGAAAAATGATAGCAACAATGAAGAAAAAATAAAAGCCAAAAACAAACAGACAGACAAAGAAAACCCCCAAACAACAATAACAAAATAAAAACAAAAAACCTAAGAAATTGCCACTTGATACTTTACATACTCTCATCATTGGAAATAGTTGTTCAAGTTACAAAATTAAAGCAAACAAAGTAGACATTCAAACAATGAGACTGTTAACAGTTCTGCTCAACCATCTAACAAAAACAGTAGTATAGTCATCTATCTTACACACTTAAACTTACGTGCAATTATATACTTTAGAGTACTTTCTTTGCCTCTCTTTTTTAGAGTAGCAATTACACATTTTGGGTTTTATTACTCCTACATTTCTTATTACTTTTTATACTAGAGAAACAATGTGATATTTATAAATATGATTCTTATTTATTTCACTAATGAGGATAGTCTCAAGTTGACTCCATTTCCCTATGAAGGCCTCAAGATCATCCTTTTTTATAGCTGAGTAGTATTCCATTGTGTAAAAATACCACATCTTTTTCATCCACTCTGCAGTTGATGGGCATCTTGGTTGTTTCCAAGATTTAGCTATCACAAATTGGGCTGCTATAAGAAGCAGTGATTTTTCGGCAGTCCTGGTGCAGAAGTGCTCACTGTAAGTTTGGTGCTGAGAGCCTGGAGCTGAGCTCAGCTCTAGTTTCTGTGATTTCTTCTTACTGAGTGCTCAAAGAATTCTTGGACACCCTCAAGCATTGCAATGGTCTCTTCTGGTTCCAGATGAATTTTAGGAGTGATTTCTCTAGATCTATGAGGAAGTCTCCCAGAAAGCAGCATCTTGGCCTGTCTCTTTGGGACCCGAAACTCTCAGACTCGTAGTGTGGCCTGGGCTGTTTGGATCGAAAGTCTGCGCAGACCTGCATCTCGGCGTGACTGTTTGGGACTGATAGGCCCGCCCTTCATCCGCAGGGAACTGCCTGGAGATCGGCATCTGGGCCAGGTCTGT
>PVJX010051207.1:0-10392 GCA_004027295.1 Dolichotis patagonum | reverse complement strand
TAAAAAAGGAAGGCAGAGGATATTGTTAATTGGGTAACAAGATTTAAAATCTACATTAATCTCATCACTCTGCTTGGATGGATTACATGTTGTTCCAGTTTGTCTACTTATACTGGACTTGAGGACATGGTCAGCTATCCCAAAAATAAGAGGACATAATATGGCAATCATCCTTAATTTCCTATCAACTTAACCAGAAGCCCTGTATAACTTATACTGTCTTATTATGACTGATCTTACTTGAATATGGTTTGTTAGAGTGCTATCTTGTATTGACTGATTTTATTCAAATCTGTTATGATTGATAGCATCAAATCTAAGAGTATAGGCAACTACACTGAAGGTGACAAGATTCACTAAGATACCAACTCTGGTTTGATTATTACTTGCTTTTGAAGTCTTATAATATCTCCAATGCTTTGTTTTTATTAATGTTGTTATACACTGCTGAGACACCATGGTAACCATGTAGATCACCTTGTATTGTGGTTTTATATGACTTTTTGCTTCATGCTTTTCTAGGAATTGTTTTGTTTTGTCTTGCTTTGTTTTGTTTTTTCCTCTAATACAGAAAGGATAGATATACATGTAGAAACTCATGCATGTGTAGAGCTTATAAACAGTATATGAGAACCAACTATATAATGCATGTTGAAATGAACATCTATTTTGAAGAAAAAGAGACAGTACAGTCCAGTGCTGACTCCGTAATGTCACGATGTGAAATCCAACAATACTATCATTCTTTGTTCAAAGTGATTTTAGCTTGTTTTGTTTTGTTCAAGTTAAACACACATGAAGGTATGGACAGCTGTTTTGAAGAGAATGAGACACTATGACTGCCATTCTTGGCTTCCCTGTTATCTGGTCTTGAAGACCTGAAATGCCCTCCTCATCCTGCTCAGATCAATTCCATTCTATGTTGTTTCATGTGAATTCCCTGCATGTGACAATATGGGCAACTATTAGGAAGAAAACAAGAGTCAATATGATAGAGAATGAGTATCTCCTATTGTCTAGCTTTGAAGTTTATGTCTCTTACATTGCTTTCTTGTGACCTCCTTTGTTCTGTTTTGTTGTGTTTAATTTTACCCTTTTGATATAATTGCATATATATTTGAGTGTGTAAGATGGATGACCATATTGCTGTTTTTGTCAGATCATGGAGCAGATCTGTTAACAGTCTCACTGTTTGAATGTCTACTTTGCATGTTTTAATTATGTAATTGGAACAACTCTTTCCAAGATGTCAGCATGTAATTTGTCGAGTAATGATTTCTTAGTGGGTTTTTTTGGGTTCTTTTCCCTTTTTCCTTGTAATTCTGTATTGTTGCTACCCTTTATTTTGTTTTGTTTGGGTTTTTTTTCTCCTTAAGATTACTCTGAGCATAAAATAAGCTTCTTAAAAACCTGGCATAGAATGAGTGTGGAACAAGTATTTTCACGTCCTCTGTAATTACACTCTTTTGCTGAGAAAAAAATAATGGAAAAGATTTAGGTGTGAAAAGGTTAAGATTACTCTCTATATGGTAATACAGGTGTGTCTAAGAAAGAAGGAAGAAGTCAATTGATGTCTGGGGCAGGATTCAATAACTCTGTTTTAAACATCCCAGATATTCTTTAGAAGACAGCCATAATGCCACATGATTACTGCCTAAGTGTGACTCACAAAGACAGACAATCCTGACTCTGGCACTATTTTCTAATCTAATTTGAATAAATTACTTAGTCCAAGTTACTTCTGTAAAACAGAGATGATAAGACTACTACTTCTTAAGAGCGTGTGTCTGTCTGTGTGAGTATGTGTGTCCACAGGGGAGAGAATAACATAATTAAAAGTTCTTAGCTCAGTCACTGGTTTGTCTCAGTGTATATCATATTTTTGTTATTTTTATGGTGATGATGAAAATAATTATAACAACATGAAAGGTGTAAAAAAGTAACCAAGACTTTCAGAAGAATTCAAAGTTCTTATAAATTTTTCAGTAACAGAGTTCTTCACTGCAATTGTTATAGACAATTTATAAGATGGTTGACTTGGTGGAGAGGGTGCTGTCTGAATTTCCTTTTCTTGTAGAGTATAACCAGGTCCATTATTTTTTTAACACCTGAGATTGTATTTCAAAATGTTCTCTGAATAACTCCCTCTTTCCAGGGCTGCGGAGTGTGGTGGTGTTAGCATCGATTTAGTCATGAGTCATGTCAATAATTGCTGTGGTCTCCTGAGATTCTATCTGAAATGAAGTCTCAGGAAAATGACAGTGTAGAGGATAGAGGAATTCAGTGTTTATGGTAGTTCTTTTAAAAACAGTCCATTTTGTGGGAGGGCACAGAAAAGTTTTCTATATGATACTGATTATTAGAGTACAAAAATACTAACCTCAAATCTACACTCAAGTTGTCTGTATATTTCCAGGACCCTATGTTTTTTCTGGGCATCTCAGCCTGATGTGGAGACACCTGTTTCCATTTCATGCCTGCAAGATTCCATTCTACAGGTAAATCACAAACTCTCTGGCTTGTTGATCTTTAAACTTCAGGAGAACTGTAAACGATAAAGTCTGTGAAAACAGTAGGTCTCAATCTCACTTTCTTCACCTTAACTAAACACGTCACACCTACTAAACATATCTCTCTTAAATCCCATTGCTGCTTTCCTACGATGTCTTTCTAAAGTGTGCTTCTCCCCACAAATATGGCAATTACTTATACAGAAGACTTCCTTCACTTACCTGGCTTTTCCCCAAATCTCACAGGGCATTGCTCCCACCTCTGTGCCCGAGAGACACAATTGCCTTGTCTCTTGCTATATACTCTTGGCTTGACCTTGGAATGGGCATCTGCTGTGAACTGCTCCCATGCAGGACATGCTGGGCCAGTCATGTCTAGGAGAGGTATTTCCTGCACCTGGCATTATGCTTTCAGTAAGACTTTACTTCTAGCAAAAAAAAAAAATATATATATATGCATATATATATTTGTATATATGTATATTTGTATATATATATATTTGTATATATGTATATTTGTATATATATATATTTGTATATATATATATATTTGTATATATATATATTTGTGTATATATATATATAAAAATTATCCTGGATATGTTTCATGGTGCCCAAAATTAATATTACAAAAGCTAATGGTAACTGAGAAAGTCATCTTTTCCTTCTTAGAAGGTAAAAGCTACCAATTATGGCAAACAAGCCTCTTGTCCTTTCTAGCACAAACTGTTAGTATTATAAGGTAATTTTGGTGACTGAGAAAGTAGATTTGGCATTTGAGGAACAGAGAAAACATTAAGTATAACTGAAACTTCATCCCCAGGCTGTGACTCCTCCTGGTTCTCTGCTGTATTTCTAGTGCAGGTTTATTAAAGGACAGAGGCTGGAAAGCAGGGTATCAGCAGGGCAGGTTCTTTCTGAAGACTTCAAAGGTCTTTTCCAGCTATCTCCTTTGTTAACAGATGTCTAAATGCTCACTCTGTCTCCTGTCTTTCCCATGCAGGTGTCTCTCTCAGTGTCCCAGATTCCCTTATGCATAAATAGTCCCATCAGACTGGATAATAGTTTATTTTAATGAGCTCAACTTAACTTCATCCATAAGGACTAGATTCTTCACATAAGATCATTTTATGAGGTCCTGACAGTTAACACATTAACATCAAATTTGGGAGAAGGACCGGGATTCAACCAATAGAACACGTACAGAAGCACCCATCCCCCAAATCCTATGTGTCATCAGCTAACAATGCATAGCAGCCTTTACCTCCGACAAGTGCCCTGAATCAAACAAGCTGCTCTATCTGAAAAGTTCCCCTCCATCACTAGGTGGGCCACAAGGACCCGCTAATGTAGAGATCCAAAAGGCCAACCTCGTTGCTCCAGATTGGAAGAGCAGTGTGGCACCTTGCAGGGTCTAGGGTTTCTCCTGGAATCTGTGGTTGTGATTATGCACGATCTGTAAGGATATTCAATATAAAGTTTACTGTAGAGTTTGGCAGCTCATTCTACCCTCACAATAACTGTAACATGTATAAGAAATATTGCTGATATTTATAATTATCAATTATCTTTGTCCATCCATCCGTGCATCCTGTAGCAAAATAGAGGTGTATTCTTGGAAAAGGTGTATTTATGAAAAGACCTTGGTACATGAGGCTCAGCATTCCTTTTACCAGACATGTTAAGCAGCTCTATAGGAAGAAAACAAATAATTGAAATTGGTATTTCTATGAGATGTAATAAGATGCCTAAGAACTAAGAAAATATGTTTAAAAGTGAAGTCCAGTAGCAAGATTTAGAATGTGATACTTGTAGCATGAAGGACAGGATTTGTCACCACTGAGTACTTTACTGAAATGAGGTTTAGCAAGCCTCCTGGCTCATCTCCTGGATGCTGAGATTCCAGATGTGCACCACAACACCTGGCCATGTTCCCATTTAAATGATGCATGGATTTATTAATGAAGTAAAGCAGATACTATGAACAACTTCTATAGATAAATGAAGTGCAAGGATGTTCTATACAGGCCAAATGGCCAAATTCATCTGCTTCTCTGAACTGTTAGTAAATTTAAGTCAATGGGATATGAGTAACAAAAACGTTTATTTTCTTGTTTCCTGTTTATAGGATTAGGGTCGGGGCTATAGCTCAGTGGAACAGAGCCTGCCTGACAAGTGTGAGTTCCTGAGCTTGACTTCTGGTATGAGACAGAAAAAGAGAGAGAGAAACAGAGAGATAGGGAGAGAATACGATCTCTCTGTGAATAAAGGAAATGATCTAAAGCAGGGTTTCATGATTGCATAAATGTTTGAATTTACTAAAATGTGTAAAATCTTATACTTTCAATGAATGCATTTTATTGTATATAGATTACATCTCAATATTCCTGTTGAATAAAGAAATCATTAAAGTGACACGCCAATAAGGTAAAAATTCAATGGCAAATCAACTTTTTCTGATTTATTTCCTGTAATTGACCGAAACATTTCCAGTGGAACAGGTATTCATGGAGGATCAAGTAAAGCAAAGAGCAGCTCGTTTTTGTGATTTGTGGCTGGGTTTGACTGCACCATCACATGTGTCTCTTTAAACATCTGCTGACTTATTTCACTTGGAAAAGAAATGCACAGTAACATATTTCCACTTAAAAATGTGATAGTGCTTTCTTCACACATTTAGAAAAAATAGATAACTGCAAAAAACATCACTTTTGAAGTTTAAACCCAGAATTATTTCTCCTTGCAGCACTGTTGCTGCAGAGGATTATATGGAGAGGAAATTAATATTCATCATTTGTGTAAAACCCAAATTTAAGCTGGTGGCAGTTCAGGTTCAATTAATTCCTTTAATAATAAGAACAAAGTGTGGCTATTGTATTACGCTTGTAGCCCATTAGAACCATGATGGTTGAACACATCCTTTTGTAACTGTTTAATGGCGGTTCTACAGAATACTGAAAGTCATTTTTCAGGGTAAAGGACAGGCTGGAGGCAAATCTAAACAGAGACTGGGTCACGAAATTGAAGATGCAGATATTCTGTATTTTTAGGGGTAATAAGGGAACTTTTGTGAAGAAGTCAGAGCAAAAGTATCAAATATAAAACTAATGTATGCTATAATTATCATTACTACACAGCAAAAACTAACAATATCAATGGGTGACAAAACATCAGTGATTTCTGAAATATAGACTTGTGAACAAGTTGAAAAAGACCTAGAGCCATCTTGATGACTAAGGCATCATAGCCTCTCTGAATGACTTCATTTCATCTGGAAAGTGTAATTAATAATGCAGTATCACTAAATACTCGACATAGTAATGGTGTAACGTGTCTTGATAAAACATTAATTATAAGTCCAGGCATGGTGACTCACACCTGTAATGCCAGCACTTTAGAGGCTGAGGCAGGAGGATCACCACAAGTTCCAGACCAGCCTAAACTACATAGTGAGATCAAGGCCAGCCTGAAGCACATAACAAAACCCAGTTTCAAAAAAAACAAAACAAACAAAAAAAACCAAAACAAAACATAAATCATAATATGAAGATGAGGCAATGATATTTGCCTCATCAAATTTTTTTCAAATTGTAATATCTGTGTTTTACATGTAGATAATATAATTATTTCCAGTGTAGTGTTTTATAACAGAAGAGATGGTATTGTTAACCAATTTACTTTATTTCCAGAGGTGAATAATTGGCTCTCCCATTCCTCTACAGTTCAGTATAGAAGACTCCATAGTCAGTTGGTATAAGCATCTGACATAACAAGGGGCTAATTTAGTTTTCAGTTTCATGGACTCAGTCTATGCTCAACCTGCTCCAAGGCGGAACCTTATGGTGGGAGGGCATGGTAAACAAAGTTGCTTGGTTCACAGTTCCTAGGCAGGAGAGCAGTGAAACGGTGTCAGAGAGGAAAGGCCAAGAATCCAGTGTAGCACCCAGGATCATGCCTCCAGGACCCACCCAGATATACCCACCTGGAAGAGCGTTTTACTAATCACTTTGGAGTTTCCTAATTTAGTCAAGTTGGTGTATCACAACTAATGGTCATAGAATGGATCTGCATAGAGGAGAGAGGAGCATACTTAGAAGTCAGAGACAAAAGAAACCAGGAAGAGGCAGACATGGCATAGATAAAAATTCAGGTATCTAGGGCAGGTTCAAAGACAGAAAGAAAGTCAGAGACAGAAAGATAGAAAGAAAAGCAACCTCTGTATCCTCACATTTTTCTAGTTTCTAGAGATTGTACTCAGGAGAATTTTTATAGTTCTGTATCCTTGAAATAAATCTCTAGTTGGTCATGGTAGAGCACACACCTGTAATCTCAGCACTTGGGAGGCTGAGGCAGGAGGACCAGCATGAGTTCAAGGCCAGGCTGAGCTACACAGTAGTAAATTCAGAGTCAGCCTGAATTACATAGGGAGACCCTGCTTCAAACCTTCCTCATCTCCTTAAAAAACCCAACCCACTCACTACCCTGTTTAGAAAAATGAGTTTAAATAAGTTTCTTTCCTTTGTACCATGAAAATAACTGCATTCCATAACCACATAAATCCCTTGACCTACAGTCCACCTCTTCCTGGAGTTGTCTCCTCTGGTGGAGGAGACACTGGTATTCGTCTCTCCTCATGGTTAAGGTAATCATGAACATATTTTGCAAACCACGAAGCGTGAGGCTGGGTATAAAGTGGGAATGCACATAGCCAACCAGGTCATGTGGCAGCAAGACCCATGGCAGACATGGGGTTGGAGTCCAGAGGGCCAAATTGCCTTAGTGATCTGACTGGAACAAGGGTCTGGAGGTTCAGACCGCAGGCATCTATCTTCCCTTTACTCCTATGATTCACTGCCTTATAATTTTCAGTTTCATCATTACTGAGCACTGCAGCTTACAAAATCAACCACACAAACACAGCCAAGAGACAAACTGACCTGTGATATTAGGTAAATAATGACCCAAGTTAGATGTAAAAGGTGAGAGATGCAATTAGGGTTCTTAAAATAAGGGAATCAATAACGTATGCAAGTTTAAAAGGCATTCCTTCTGACTCTAGGCCATTAATCATGGAGTGGAGGGTCCCTGCAGCTATTAATGCTGACCCAGTCCTGGAGCAAAGGAAAAGGCCAAGTGACCAAGGCGTCCTCTGGCGAGCTCAGGAGTCCAGCAACTCACTGGAAATTGAGTTGCCCTGTGTGGCTTTGTTATCTTGTGACTATGAGTGAACTGAGACTTGACCCTTTAAAAAGATGAGTCATGTTTACACTGGGAAGAGTGTAAAGTACTTCTTTACCTTTAGGCTACAACTTATGATGTTCAAACAATGTCTGACCATCTCCGATACAGAAGGGCAGAGGAACAATCTCTCCCATTCTTCTAAAGACTATATAGTTAAGCATTCTTTTTTTTTCCTCATGTGTCTTACCTAGTGTGGGACTTGGGGCAAAAGAAAAGGTGCTAAGATTTAATTTTACTGTCTACTATTCTTGGCCAGTTTCATGGAGATACCAGTGGTATGTGACATCAAACAGATCTGGGCTTAAATGTCAACTGTATTACTACCCAGCTAATCACAAATAAGCTATTTAACTTCTCTTACCCTCTGATCCAAAATGGGCCACCTGACTGTTTCACTAAAGAGTCTGAGAGGAAAACACGAACTAAATTCATATAAAGGGTGCATGAATCTTGGACACATTCCACTTGGATGAAAAGTGTACGGTTATAATAAATAGTAAAGCTCAGTAGTCTTCAGCATAGTACACTCTCCAGGAAAAATTAAGAAATAGATTGGATACTGTTTTTTTTTTTAACCTCTGTGAAGGAGAGGAAGGAAACAGGTCAGGAGTAGTAGTTTCAACAATTTATTTAGGATTTCCAGCCAGAGAGTGGATGAAAACTCTGCCTGAGCAAAGGTTGCTCAAGTGTGAGTCCATGTGCTCATACAAGTGCCCACACGCACTCACGCATCTAGGACTTTGTCTAGGAGATGTTTTGTCTTTATGGATACATTATTAATTAGCCATAAACTTGTTATTAGTTCAATATAATCTATTTCTCTACTGTCCAAGTTACTCCAAACAGGATGACTGCTGTGTGGATGACAAGATAGAGGACACAAGAAAAGTCATTTAACTGGAAGGCACATTATTCAGGGCCTCACAGGACAAGCTAAGGAATTACAATTTTATTGCAAGTACAATATATGATATCTAAGGATTTAAAGAGGTATACCCATTAATGGCATTGCATTTGACAATCACCACTGCAGCAAAGGTCTACATATCTTTGTGTACATGCATAAATGTCGGAGAACAATTTCTCCATGTGAAACTGCAAAACTAAACAATTTGCACATTTTTAAAGTTGATAGCTATTGATAATCTGCTTTACAAACATATTTTGCTGAGTCTCACCAAAAATGTATGAGAAGGTCCATTTTCAATTATAAATTATTGCTATTAATGATTTTAAGAACTGTCAGTCTTTGGAGTAAAAACACTGAAAAATAATTGCTTACTTGACTGGGGTTAAGTTCTGCTTTCACTACACAGCATAAAAGTATCCCAGAAAGTCTCCTGAGCCACCCATGTTGTGCAATAGAAGCCTTTGGAAATACACAGCTTTGCCTGGTTCTACTGAGTGTTGAGAGGAGATAAAAACACTGAACCAGGAGACAAGATGGGGGGAAAAGCAAATCCACTGCTTTCCTCAAGCTGTAACTCAAATCTTCCTGCTTTAAAAAGAAACTGCCAATGTCGTTTTTTTTTTAAACAGAGGATACATCTTCCACAGCCAGTGATTACTTCCAGGTGAGAAGAAACCCACATTTTATCTCTGCGTGGTTTGCCACAGTGCAGTGAAAACACCTTCATCAATAAAAAGCCTCTATTAGCTGCAGCTGTTTTAGAGCTTTTGCCTTGCAAATCTAATTGTGCACCAAGTTAACTGCTCTGAAATGCCCTTTGTGATGTAGAATGTTTTTTTTTTTTTCTTTTTATTTTGGACCAGCACTGGGATTATAATGAGCTTCAGCTGTCTTAAATTTGCCTGAGAAAAAGGCACAAAACAAGTCCCTGCAGACAGAGCAGGGAGCGGCCTGTGAAAAAGCCACTCATTAACCTGTAGTGCCACTATAGGTCCTCGTCAGGCAGACCGCAGAGAAGCTGGCTGTTGACTGGGATACGTTTCAGAGAGGCATCCTCTTGTCTTCTGCTGGCAACGTGCTGATTCATTCTTGTTCCCACCTGGACTTTGCTTTCCGCCTGCTCTCCGTGATAACTCCTGTGCTTTCTTTTCTAGCGATAAGTTCATCCAAGCCAAGATTCAGAAATAAGGTCAAAGCAACACAGACCTGAAAAATGTGAGTGCTGGAAGGTCCTTGTACTGAGCTGCGTCATTTTATGAAGAAGGAAGCAGAAGCCCAGCGTAAATGAATGACACGTTGAAGGCAACATTACCCACTAGGGAAAAAAAAAGTATTTTTTATTATTCTTTTCTTTACAGTTTCTATTGAGGCTGTGCTTGCTATTATATTCAATGAATTTTATAATTTTGTCAAAGGAGGGCCAAATTCTCACAAGGATATTACTCTCTTACTTGAATCCAGGTACACGTTTGCCAATGTTCTTTTACTTATTTTTGCTTTCTTGAAATGCCCAAGTTATTAACTTAAATACCCAAATACCAAGAAAAGATGTATTAGAAGTGGACATATAATGTATACTGTTTCCAAATGAAATACACAAAGGACACTAGAAACATTAAAATGTCTGACAAACAACTTCACAGTTACACTAATGATGTGATCCGTTATAATACTGTCTATAGAGGAAAGAATGGTGTTAATCATTAGAAAGAACTTAACTGCCTGCCTGAT
>PVJX010051206.1:0-10385 GCA_004027295.1 Dolichotis patagonum | reverse complement strand
AAAAAATGAAATACTTAGGAATTAATCTCACAAAAGATGTAAAACAGCTATACATGGAACACTATAATACCCTGAAAAAGGAAATCAAAGAGGACCTCAGAAAATGGAAAGACATCCCCTGTTCATGGATAGGAAGAACAAACATTGTGAAAATGGCCATTCTCCCAAAATCACTATACAGATTCAATGCAAATCCCAATCAAAATACCACTAAAATACCTCATATATCTAGAGAAATCACTCCTAAAATTCATCTGGAACCATAAGAGACCTAGAATAGCAAAGGCACTTCTAAGCAGCAAAGGCGAGGCAGGAGGCATCACATTCCCTGATTTGAAATTATACTACAAAGCTACTGTAATAAAATCAACATGGTACTGGAAGAAAAACAGACCTGAAGATCAATGCAATAGACTGGAAGATACAACCACAACCACAAACCCACTCAACCACCTTATCTTTGAAAAAGGGGACAAACATGTTCACTGGAAGAATGACAGTCTCTTCAACAAATGGTGCTGGAAAAATTGGGTATCCATATGCTGAAGACTAAAACTAGACCCATGCCTATCCCCATGTACTAAACTAAAATCTAAATGGATCAAATATCTAAATATTAAAACAGAAACACTAAATCTGTTGGAAGACAAAGTAGGTAAAAACCTCAAAGATATAGGGGTAGGTAGATAATTAGTGAAGAAGAATCAAACTGCATGGGAAATATTTCCCAGAATCAATAACTGGGACCATATCTTATTAAAGAGTTTCTGCATGTCAAAAGAGATTTCCAGCACAGTGAAAAGAAAACCCAAAAATTGGGAAAAAACCTTAATGGACTGTCCCTCAGACAAAGTACTTCTGTATAGAACTTATAAAGAATTTTAAAAAAATCAGACCCTCGAAATTCAAAGACCCAATCCAAAAATGGGCATCTGAAATGAATACACAGTTCTCAGATGAAGAAATACAAATGGCAAATAAATACATGAAAAAATGTTCATCATCATTAGTCATTAGAGAAATGCAAATTAAAACCACACTGAGATTCCATCTCACTCCAGAAAGAATGACCAGGATAAAAAAACTATCAACAGCAAGTGCTGAAGAGGCTGTGGGGAAAAAGGAACTCTTCTGCACTGTTGGTGGGAGTGTAGACTGGTGCAACCACTGTGGAGGTCAGTCTGGAGATTCTTCAAAAAGTTGGGTTTGGAAGTCTCATTTGACCCAGCTATTCTGCTTCTAGGCATATTCCCAGAAGATCTGAAAACATCATACCACAGTGATATATGTGCACCCATGTTTATAGCAGCACAATTTGTAATAGCCAGATCTTGGAAACAACCTAAGTGCCCATCAACTGAGGAATGGATTTAAAAGGTGTGGTATTTTTATACAATGGAGTACTACTCAGCTATAAAGAATGATCACATTGAGATATTTATAAATAAATGGACACAACTTGAGACTATACTCATAAGCGAAATAAACCAAACTCACATTGTAAACACTGTATAGTCTCCCTAGTATGAGAGTTGGTAAGAGTATATAAGATTTTATAGTAATCATGATTCCCCATTTCATTGCTTTGAAGCCTTTCAATGTTTTCATTCATCAGTTGGAATGGTTTTAATCTGTTTTGTTTGATTTTATTATGTGTGATGGTATGAACAGCAGTTTTGAAGAAAACAAAACATTATGGCAGCCATTGCTGATTTAATATCATCTTGCTTTGAAGTCCTACCATGCTTCTACTCTGCTATTACCATCGGTTCTATCATGTTGTGTCTTATTGGGATTTTAATATATGTGATAGTATAAACAAATCTTTTTATTCAAAATGAGATATTACAGTAGCCATCGATCATAGTTATTTCAGAATGTCCTGTAACTCTTTCATTCTCTTGAACAGTTTTATACTATTGTGTTATGTTTGATATTATTGTATCTGAAACGATGCTCAACTATAGCAGAGAAAGAGATATTTTGACAGCTACTGTTAATGTCCAGTTGTCTTGTAAAGTGTTGTGTTGTTTATGTTGTTCTGTTCTGATCTGCTTTGTTCTGCCCTCTTTTGTTTATTCTCTTTAAAATAAAAAAATAAGAACTGTAGGAGTAATAAAACCCAAAATGCATAATTGCTACTGTAAAAAAGAGAGCAAAAGAAAGTGCTCTAAAGGATATAACTGCATGTATGTTTAAGTGTGGAAGATAGATGACCATACAACTGTTTTTGTTAGATTGTTGAGCAGAACTGTTAATAGTCTCACTGTTTGAATGTCTACTTTGTATGCTTTAATTTTGTAACTTGAACAACTATTTCCAAGATGACAGTATGTAACTTATCAACTAGTGATTTCTTAGTGGTTTTTTTTTTGTTGTTGTTGTTCTTTTCTTTTTTTCCTTTGGGATTCTGTATTGTTGCTACCCTTTTTTGTGTTTTATTTGGTGGGGTTTTTTCTTTGTAAATAAAATTTTAAAAAAGATTTTTAGAAGCAGTGTTATCATCATTTCACAATTGAGGAAACTGAGTTATACAGAGTTAGTAATAGTATACCACTAATTGACAGTCTAGGTGTGGTGTAATGGTAAATGTTTAACAATCAACTTTCCAGAGAGAAAGGAACAAATTATGCTATCTTTTTTAGACAGGCCAATCAAAATCCATGTTGCTGAGCAAAGAATTTTCCACAATTGACCCAGAGCTGTGGAGACTGGCAGGAAGGGTGTCCAAGGCAGACTCTCTTTCATGCAGTTGACCTGGAGCTGAGAATATTGGCATGAAAGTGTTAGAGATGGTCTCCTATTCCTTGCATTGATGGGACTCAGGAACTGGAGACCAATGGGAAAGCCAGCAACACAGTGGAATCCTGGCTATGGACAGATGGGACTAGTGACACAGACCAAACTCAGTGGAGGAAACAAAACACACATGTGTAAACATTGTATTGTCTCACTACTTGAGAAACTGAAAGAACATATGTACATGTGTGCGCATGTGTGCTAAAGATAGTTATACTACAGATTTCTCTGGGTACACTGAAGAGAAAGATTCATGCTGGCTGTGTTCAATTGAATGCAGATGCCTTGTACTTTGGGTGAATGATTTGAGGATGACAATGTACAATGTATGTACCATTGTTACCCTCTGATTGGCGTGTTTTGAAATTTTGTTTTAGTTTCTTTTTTTTTCTCCTTGAAATAAAATGGATTTTAAAAAAATAACAAAGGCTGGGGATTTAGCTCCAAGAAAATTTAGACATACCACAGGGATCAGTGTGAACCCATTTAATAGCAGCACAATTTGTAATAACTAAATCTTGGAAATAACCCAAATGTCCATCAACCAAGGAATGGATAAAAAAAGATGTGGTGTTTTTATAAAATGGAGTACTATTAATCTATAAAGATAAGTAAACTTGTGACATTTACAGGGAACTGGGGCCTAATTGGGCCATGCCCAGTAAACTCCAAGCAGCTGGCAGAGGCCTGAATTCAGTCCAGGGCCCTGAGCATGCACGGGGAGGAATCCAGCACCCAGCCTTGGAAATGTTGCTCCCAGGTGTTAATACCATGCCCTGCAGCTGAAATCACCAGAGGAGGCACAGGAGGTCCAAGCGGGTCTAACTGGGCCACACCCAGCTAACTCCAAGCAGCTGGCAAGGGCCTGAATTCTGTCCCGGGCCCTGAGTGTGTGAAGATTGAAATCCAGCACACAGAGAAGCCTTAGAACATAGCTCCCAGGTGGTAAGACCACATCCCATGTCTCAAATCACAGGAGGACACATGGGAGTCCCCATGGGTCTAACTGGTCCATGCCCAGCAAACTCCAAGTAGCTTGCTGTCTGCCCTGGGAGCCAAGAGTGGGCCAGGTGATTCCCAGCACACAAGGGAAGCTTTGAAACATCGCTCAAAACCCAGAAACATAGGAAAATGACAAAGCAAAAGAGAAAAACACAATCTCAAACTTCCAGCCCAAACCAAGCAAGCCTAGGAGACAAGGACACAGAAGAAAATATAAGCCATAAACCTGAAATGCCTGAAATGATAACAACTGAAATAAACAACTCCAGGAAGCTATAAAAGAATGCAAATCAGAAATAGTCTCCCAGGTAAAAGAAGAAATGATAAATGTAATGAAAGAAATGCTGAACAAATCTAAAGAAAACATCATTTAAAAATTAGAGGAATGATGCAAAAAGATGGAAACTCTGAGTGAACAATATAAGAAACAAAGAGAATGCATGAAGCAGATTCAAAGAGATATACAGGAAATAAAAAATTCCATTGAAAGTTGGCAAAACTGCCTCAATGAAGGTAAAGATAGAATTTTAGACCTCAAAGACAAGATTGCAGCTAGTGAACAGGAAAGGAAAGATATTTTTAAAATAACAAGAAACCAGGAAATAACAACTCAACAACTGCAAGATGATGCAAAGAAAAACAACATAAGATTGATAGGTATAAATGAAAAAAAGTGACAACACAAAAGATATAAAGAGGTTATTTACAGAAGTAATAGTTGAAAATTTCCTAAACATGAGAATGGAAACTGACATACAGATCAGTGAAGCATATAGAACTCCAAATAACCATAACCAAAATACAGCTACACCCAGACATATAATAATCAACATCCCAGAAATACAACATAAGAACAGAATATTAAAAGCTGCTAGAAAGAAAAGACAGGTCACCTATAAAGGCAAGCCTATCAGAATCACAGCAGACTTCTCAACACAAACAATGAAGTCAAGAAGAGAATAGAGTGAAGTATTTCAGATCCTAAAAGAAAACAACTTACAACCCAGACTGATGTACCCTGCAAAACTGTCCTTCAAAATGGATGGAGAAATAAGATACTTCCACAACAAAGAACAGCTGAAAAACCTCATGACCACCAAACCAACTCTACAAAGAATACTGAAAGACATTCTAGACAGACATAGGAATAAAGCACTAAGCAAACCAAACAATTAAGTAAAGTAAAGGTAAAGAAGCAATAGTAGAAAGATAACTTGTCAAAAGTAAATCAATATATATCAGTTATAACCATTAATGTAAATGGCCTCAATTCACCAATAAAAAGAAACAGACTGGCAGAATGGATCAAGAAACAACATCCAATCATATGCTGTATACAGGAAACCCATCTAACCCAAAAGGAAGCTCATAGACTGAAAGTCAAAGGATGGAAAACAATACTCCATGAAACAAGATCCCCCAAAAAAGCAAGGGTAGCTATTCTGTTTGCAGACAAGGTGAACTTCAAACTAAGAATGATCCAAAGAGATAAAGAAAGCCACTGCAGTGCTAGCTGTGAGATATGTGAATGGTAATTTGATTGAGATTGCGTTAAATCTGTATAACAGTTTTGGGAGTACGGAGGCCTGTCAATTTTATTTATTCTTTCATAGAACCAACTTTTTAATTCACTGATTCTTTGTGTTGTTTTCTTAGTCTCTATTGCATGAGTTTCATGCCAGCCTCGGCTAGATGGTGCTACATGGCTCAAAGGCCAGTCTAAACTACATGCACTGATAATCCAGACATAGAACCTAAGATTGATTGTCTACTGATTTTTGACAAGGATGCTAAGACTACTCAATGTAGGAAGGACAGCCTTTTAAACACATTGTGCTAGGACAAATGGATATATACCTGCGAAAGAATGAAATGGGCCCCTACCCCAAGTCAAAATTACTTCAAAATAGGTAACAGGTCTAAACAAAACATAGGAATAAATTCTCATAACTTTATATCAGGCAATTGGTTCTTAAATCTAATCCCAGAAGAGAAAATGTAAATAAATTGATTTCACCAAAGTTAAAACTTTTGTGCTACAAAGAATACCATTAGAAAAGTAACAATACTACCCACAAGAGAAAAAATTTGCAAATTGTGGTGGATTAACTGGTGGTCAATTTAAAACACCAAGCTGAAATGAATCAGTGTCATTCTGGGTATAGAAGGCCCACTTGAGTATTGTCAACAGCATAAATGAGAACTGAAGGCAAGATGGTATGCTGTTGATTCTCCAAGAGAAGATTGTCACGCTAGTTTTCCTGACGTGAACTCAGTTGCTCTCATTGCCAGGGGACCTCAAGTCCTCACTGTTGCTGAGCATGGTTGCAATTCTTTTAGGGGGAGCTCTCGTCCTTTCCTGACTCCAGTGCCAATTCCTTAGCTCAGCCTGCTGGCTAGATCTTTCATTCCACTGGCACAGACTTTCTAGCTTTCACCACTGATTTTTGGGACTTCCCAGTGTAGATCTTTGGTACTGATTTGCATGAGATATTGTCGTGAGCTCTAGGCCTCCAGCTGGACTCACAGAAGACGTTGCCATGGGCTCTAGGTCGTCAGCTGGACTCATGCAGGACATTGCCATGGAATCTAGGCCCTCAGCTGGATTCTTTGGGTCTCTAGTATGAGGACAGATTTCCCTGTCTTCTGCATTTGACTCTTTGGGTGAATTTATAAAATAATATCATACATTGTGTCCTGTATTAAATATTTTCCTTTCTAAGCCCTGACTACAACATGATCTGTTTTGTTGTTGTTTTGTTTTATTTTGTTTTGTGAGACATGGTCTCGCTTTGTAGTGAAGGCTGGGCTCAAACTCATGGTGATCCTCCTGCCTCAGCTGCCTGAGAGCTAGGATTACAAGCATGTACCACCGTGCCTGGCTGCAAATCATGTTTTTGATAAAGTATTTTCATCTACAATATGTAAAGGACTTTTACAATTCAAACATTGAGAGAAATGACTGAAAAAATGGTCAAAGCATCCAAGCAGATGCTTCTCCAAAGAAGATATATAAATGGCCAAAAATACATAAAATGATATTCAACATTAATAGTAATCAAGGAACTGCAAATAAAAACAACTGTAACATTCCATTTCACAACCACAGGGTGGCTATATTTAAAAAAAAAAAAAGACAAGCAACCCATTCGGAACCCTCCTGTCTCTCAGGAGATATTTCTATTTTCCCATTCCCTTATATCTCATTTCCTTATTTCCCATTCATTTTGTTCAATAAATTTTCCTACTCTTAACCTCCGTTGTTCCTTAGAATTCATCCTTTGACTTTAGGGGACACGAACTTAGTGTATCTGACATCTAGTAATTCCCCTATATCATCTTTGAGGTCCCACCAAGATACTTGGAAAGAGAAAAGAGTTTGCTTGTGTTTCATGGTACCTCTAAAATATTTCAAATGGATTCTGGATTGTGACTTGCTTTGGTAATCACAATTGTAATCCTTGAATTTTATGCCTTGGCTTTGTTGGTTGTTTGTCTCTTTTATGCATTGTCTTTTGTTAAAATTATAATACATTTAAATTGAGGACAAAAGACGATTATGATGTCTTTTGTATTGGGTTTGTTTTTTTGTTTTTAGGGGTTTTTTGTAGGTTTTGTTTTGTTTTTTGTTTTATTTTTGTTTTTGGTACCAGGGATCGAACTTACAACTTCACATTCACCAGGCAGGCGCTTAAGCCACTGAGCTAAATCCCCAGCCCTATTTTTAGTTTTTTTGAGAAAGGGTCTCACCATATAGTTCAGGCAGTCCTTGAACCCACTATGTAGCCCAGGCTAGCCTCAAACTCATGGCAGTACTCCTACTTCAGCCTCCATAGTGCTGGGATTACAGGTGTATGCCACTATGCCTGGCAGTGACGTTTCTTTGATGGGGCATTTTATTCCTGTTTTGTGTATGCTACATTTTGGACTTAGTTGCTAAATTGATTAGTGTTCCTTGTTCTGCCTGTCTGACTTGTTTGACTGCCGTGGTTTGTTATCTTAGACAGGGGCACTAGAGAAACACAATATTAGAGCATCCCCTAATGAGTTTTGATTTGGAATACTATAAAATGCTCTTTTTATGAAATCTAGTTCATATACATGTCTATTCATAAACCATGGGACTCTTTCTACCAGTTAGAAGATGTTAGATCATGGTGCAAGGCCATGCACCAGAAGCCCGGAGAGATCTAGGGAGCCCAGCATCACCCAAGAGAAGAAGCCACACCCTGAGGCCCTGCTACCATTGGAGGAGTATCAATGAACCACTGCTCTGTGTCTCTCCACCACTCTAGGAACGCAGATCAGAGGAACCCAGGTGCCTAGTCCAACCACCTACACTGAGAGAGAGCCAATGCTGGAAACTCCTGGGATTCAGCAATGATCTGATTCAGAGAAACACTGGAAAATGTCAAGATGAAGGAGCAAAATACAATCTCAGACATCCAGCCCACACAGAAGAGGTTCAAGACACACAGAGGTAGTAGAAATTAGAAATCACATGCCTGAAAGTTCTGAAACAATAACAACTGAGACAAAGAAGCAACTTAGTTCTTATATTGTTTGGTCAGTTTTACATGCCCATGTCTGATAATCTGGACAGCTTTTTGAAGATAGCCAGAGGCATTATGGTAGCCATTGTTAATTTCCTGTTATCTTGCTTGGAAGTCCTGTATCATTATCTTTTTTTTTTTATTTTAAAGAGAATAAAACAAAAGAGGGCAGAACAAAACAGATCAGAACAGAACAACATAAGCAACACAACACTTTACAATAAGACAACCAGACATTAACAGTAGCTATCATAATATCTCTTTCTCTGTTATAGTTGAGCATAGTTTCAAATACAATAATATCAAACATAACAAAATAGTATTAAACCATTCAAAAGAATGAAAGAATTACAGGACATTCTGAACCGAATAACTATGATCGATGGCTACTGTAATATCTCATTTTGAATAAAAAGATTTGTTTATACTATCACATATATTAAAATCCCAATAAGACACAACATGATAGAACCGATGGTAATAGCAGAGTAGAAGCATGGTAGGACTTCAAAGCAAGACAATATTAAATCAGCAATGGCTGCCATAATGTTTTGTTTTCTTGAAAACAGCTGTTCATACCATCACACAGAATAAAGTCAAACAAAACAGATTAAAACCATTCCAACTGATGAATGAAAACATTGAAAGGCTTCAAAGCAATGAAATGGGAAATCATGGTTCCCATAAAATCTTATATACTCTTACCAACTCTCATACTAGGGAGACTATACGGTATTTACACATATGACTTTGGTTTATTTCGCTTATGAGTATGGTTTCAAGTTGTGTCCATTTATTTATAAATATCTCAATGTGATCATTCTTTATAGCTGAGTAGTACTCCATTGTATAAAAATACCACAACTTTTTTATCCATTCCTCAGTTGATGGGCACTTAAGTTGTTTCCAAGATCTGGCTATTACAAATTGTGCTGCTATAAACATGGGTGCACATATATCACTGTGGTATGATGTTTTCAGTTCTTCTGGGAATATGCCTAGAAGCAGAATAGCTGGGTCAAATGAGACTTCCAAACCCAACTTTTTGAAGAATCTCCAGACTGACCTCCACAGTGGTTGCACCAGTCTACACTCCCACCAACAGTTCAGAAGAGTTCCTTTTTCCCCACAGCCTCTCCAGCACTTGTTGTTGGTAGTTTTTTTTTTATCTTGGTCATTCTTTCTGGAGTGAGATGGAATCTCAGTATGTTTTAATTTGCATTTCTCTAATGACTAATGATGATGAACATTTTCATGTATTTATTTGCCATTTGTATTTCTTCATCTGAGAACTGCATTCATTTCAGATGCTCATTTTTGGATTGGGTCTTTGAATTTCGAAGGTCTGATTTTTTTTTAATTCTTTATAAGTTCTAGACAGAAGTCCTTTGTCTGAGGGACAGTCCATTAAGATTTTTTCCCAATTTTTGGTTTTCTTTTCACTGTGCGGGAAATCTCTTTTGACATGCAGAAACTCTTTAATAAGATATGGTCCCAGGTATTGATTCTGGGAAGTATTCCCCGTGCAGTTTGATTCTTGTTCATGAATTCTCTACCTACCCCTATATCTTTGAGGTTTTTACCTACTTTGTCTTCCAACAGATTTAGTGTTTCTGTTTTAAGATTGAGATATTTGATCTATTTAGATTTTAGTTTAGTACATGGTGATATGCTTGGGTCTAGTTTTAGTCTTCTGCATATGGATAGCCAATTTTTCCAGCACCATTTGTTGAAGAGACTGTCATTCTTCCAGCAAACATGTTTGGCCCCTTTATCAAAGATAAGGTGGTTGAGTGGGTTTGTGGTTGTGGTTTGTGTATCAATGTATTCCATTGATCTTCAGGTCTGTTTTTATTCCAGTACCATGTTGATTTTATTACTGTAGCTTTGTAGTATAATTTCAAGTCAGGGATTGTGATGAATATGAACTCAACCACTGGGAGTGCTGGTCTTAAGCTCTCCCCAGGCCAGCCCAACTGAGCCAAGAGTCCCCATGCATGGTCTCTGCCTCCTGAACTGAAAGAAGGCCAC
>PVJX010051205.1:0-10313 GCA_004027295.1 Dolichotis patagonum | reverse complement strand
GGAAGTTGATTCAGAAATAAACTCTTAGTTTCCTAAGTGAATGCCAAAAGGATTTTTTCTCCAATTCAAATCAACATGGCTTTACACAGAAAGGATATATTTACAGATATGATTAAAAACAAGTTTGCACACCACATCCCAGGTTTCTTGGAACTAGCATGGAAGAAAAGGAATAATCCTAGTCAGAGAGTTAGCCTACAGTTTCTCATCACAATGGACATAAAGTGTAGAAAAAGGAGGAAAGGAACAGATAAAAAACAAGAACATACAGAGGATAAGACTTAAAAGGAATTTTGACATAGAAAACCACTTCCACCTGAAGAATCTCAGAACTTTTGGTAACAGTAAAGTCAGATGTTCATTCTACTTGAAGAAATGCCCATCAGATAATTATTCCTTAAAGGCCAAATTTGGTGTATTTCTTGGTCTTCTTGAGAAGGATCAAGCATTTGAATACTGCCCCACCAAAGCAGCATTGGTCTTTCCATCCTCTAAAGTAACATGGAAAACTCCAGTTACATTCTTCACTTTCAACTTTGCATTTGTGCCTATTGTAGTCAGGGGTTGTGCAGAGAACAATTAGAATCAGGACGTGGAGTTTATAATATTATTTTTATGATGGCCACCCAGAATTAACACAAGAAAATGCAGGAAATCTAATCACAACACTGAAAACATAGAATATTCAGCCAGGGGCCTGAATCCCACAGCAATGTCCCACATGAGTCCAGATGAAGACCCAGAGCTCATGACAATGCCTCCTACAAGTCCAACTGGAGGTCTGGAGCCCACAAAGACTCATGCCAGTTTCTTTTATGGATCCATGCTGGGAAGGCACAAAGGTCAGCAGTGGAAGCTAGGAAGTCTATGCCAGCAGAGTGAAGGAGCTGTGCTGATAGGTTGAGGGTTCTACACTGGAGCCAAGAAGTCATGCTCACAACAAGCCCAGGGCTGTCTTGAAAAGCACCATAGCCATCCTCAGCAACAGGGAGGCCCCATGTTTCTCTGACAAGCACAGTTGAGTACATTCCAGGAAGCCAGTGTGACGGGTTCATCCTGGAGACCAAATGGCACATGTCTTCCTCTCCAGATCTAGGAAGCAATGCTCCATGTGAGGACCAGAGCTTCTCCAGGAGAACCTAATGTCTCAAACTGCAACACATAGGAGAACCCACACCGCCTCAACACACTAATGCCTCAACGCCTTTCCTTCTCCTTCTCCATGTCTCCATTTATGCTGGCAACTTTTTAGGTGAAACATTTATGCTCAACAGCATGGAGATGTAATCTAGCTGGCGTTAAGTTGACCACCAGTTTTTAATCCATAACAGTGCCTCAATTCTAACTATTATAGCATGGTAAAATCAAATTAGCTGTACAAAGTTTAAAGGCCATCAAACTTCAACTAGTTTCTGGGAGAATCCATTGTCCTTATTAAAATGATTAACTCTTTGGGAAAGTCCCTACCCTACAAGGTTTGTAAAAAACCTGCAAAATAAGGTAGAATTATTTTTTTTTATCTGTACCAGGGATCAAACTCACGACCATGCGCTTATAAGGCAGGTGCTTATGCCACTGAGCTAAATCCCCAGCCTTGGAATTAAGGTCCTGACAGCATTTCCAATTCCACAATTGGTCAGTGACAGAAGTAGATCTTACACATTGCTTATAACTCAAAAGCACATTCTAATCTCTATTTGATAAAAAGTTATAATGTTCATTTCATATATGGTGGCACTACCGTATAAGAATAACACATATGTATATATATGCACACACGCATAAAACACCTTAGGTACAAGCAAAACTGACAGGATAAAGACGTGAAATTTTCCTTCTTCTCAGAAACAAGGGCACACTCTAAAAAATGGCTAGATTTAACGTTTAAAAACTCAGAAAACCAATCAAATGCTTTCAGCAACACTGGGAGTTCTGTTAAAGAATGTAGTTGAACATAAGTAAAAACATGTTTTGTAGAATTTTTATTGCTGTAGTATGATTTATCAAAGCCCAGCTCTTCAGTGGCCTTGAAAATAGCAGACCACATTCCCAATATAGAGGGGACAAACTCTTGGTGAAAGTCTCAGTTTCTGATTGGTGAGTCCCTGGGAAGATCTCACTTAAAAGATTTCACTTTTATGTGACCTAAATTGGAGTTTACCCAATTCAAAATCTATCTTCTTGTGGGGCGTATATTAAAAACAGTAAAAAGCAAGGGTTTTAAATTTATATCTCCTTGAAATATTAGATATAATTGGGAAAAATAATAGACTATTCAAAAAGCTTAAAAAGAAAAGCTGAAAAATAAGGTTTCCATGAGACGTTTGCACAGTTCCAACATATTCCTAGGAAACTAGGAAACCATCTATGTGCACACAGGTATGAGAATCTCAGGAAAAATCTGAGAAAGCACTAAGCTTTCATCTTGTCCTGACCTTGAGATCCTGAACAAGCAGAAGAAAAAAACCAAAGCATAGTCAATATCTGGAAAAATGCTGAAGGCACAGAGCCCATCACCAAATAGTAGGAGACCAAAACCCAAGGATAAAGAGAAAATCTTGAAAGTAGCAAAGAAAAACACCTAACAGCATACAAAGAAGCCTCAATAAGATTAACAGCTGATTTCTCATCTGAAACCACAGGGGCACAAGATCATAGAATACCTTCAAAGCTATAAAAAATAATATTAATTAGAAACTCTATATGAAAACATATCTTCAAAAATGAAGGAAAGTTGGGCATCAAGTCCCTATAGCCTCTTCTACCTGAGAGGCTGAGGTAGAAAGATCTTTTGTTCCACAAATTCAAGGCCAACTTGGGCAACATAGTAAGGTCCAGTCTCAAAAATACATTTAAAAAAATTAAATTTCAGGAAAATTAAGATATCTCAAGATAAAAACGAAGTCAGTTTACTACTAATAGTCTTGACCTACAATAAATATTAAAGGGAGTTCTTCAGCTGAAATGAAGTGACAACAGATGGAAACTCAGATTCTTATAAAGAAATAAAAACATTGGTAAAAATAACCAAATAGATAAATAAACATGACAATACATATTTGTTGCTCTTTTTCTTTTCCTGTGTAATTGTTAGACAACTGGATAAGATATCAATTATAAAACTATTTTTAAGGCAACACATTATATGAAGATATAATTTATGGCAATAAATTAAATAAATAAATTAAAATAAGTGAAAATATAGAAAATGTATGCTATCAACATTTAACTAGATGATGAAATTAATCAAGATAAATTGCTATAAATTGTTTCCAAACACAATTCCCAAGACAATCATTTATAAAATAATGCAAAATCATACAGTAAAATAAATAATAGAATAATTAAATTTGTATCCTAGGTGATAGCTCTTTAACACAGAAGAAGTCAGTATTGGAAGAATGTTAGGAAGAAATAACAAATACAGAAAACAAATAGCAAATGAGCAGACGTAAACATCATCTATCAGTAATTTAGAGGTCTGTGTATCTTAGTCATTGATGGGTTGTATACACTACAGTGAACCTATGAGATTATATTGCCTAATACCATCATAGCCATCTTAGTTTTTGTAAATACACTATGCACTTCCACAACAATTAAATCTTCTAATGACACATTCTTAGAATATGTCCTATACTTCAATGATCCGTGGCTATATTTGGTAAATATCTAGCATTTATAATGAGCTTCTACAACTCAACCCAATTATAAAGTGTATAAGGGGTTCATTGTTATTTTATGATAGCAAAATATATATAACATAAAATGTACCATTTTAACCCAGGTTAAGTGTTAGTTTAATGGCAATAATTATATTTACAATATCATACAATTCTTACCACTCATTCCTAGGACATTTCTATCACCTAGAAGAATAATTTTGTACCCAGTAAGTAACAAATTCCTTCTCCTCTCTCCCTAGCCTCTGATACTCCCTATTGCACTTTCTATCTCTGTGAACTTTCCACGTATCTCATAAAAGTTGAAAGAAACAATATTTGTCCTTCCATATCTGGCTTATCTCATTTAGCATAATGTCCTCAAGGTTTACTCATGTGTTCAGAATTTTATTCCTGTAAAGACTGAATCATTATTAACATTTTACTTATCCATTCATCAATTGGTAAATACTTCAGTTGTTTTCACTTTTGGGCTATTGTGAATGTGAATATTGCTGCTGTGAACACTGGTGTATGAATATTTGTTTGGGTTCTTCATTTCAACTGTTTTTAGTATATACACAGGGAAAAAATTGTTGGGTGTCTCTACACTGACTTTTTCTGTTTGGTGCTACTGGGGATTGAACCCAGGACCTCTGCACTTAGCTGTATCCTCATCTCACTACACACACACACACACACACACACATACACACACACAGTATTGATATTACAGGCATGTGCTACCATGCCTGGCTTGTTTTTACCTTTTCTGAGGAACAAAGGCAAAGAAATTGAATTGACATGTCTCCAAAGAAAATATGCATATACAATAATCACATAAAATCCAGCATCATGAGTCATCAGGAAAACACAAAATAAGACCACAGTCAGATGCCATTGCACAATTACTAGGATGCCCTTAGAAAAAGAAAGCCAAAAAGCATGTAGTTTTGGGAGAAGGAAACTAGATCTATCCTCCATTACTGATAAGAATGTGATGTGATAGTCACTATAGAAGCAACTTTCCATTTCTTATAAAGTTGAACATATTTTTGCCATGTCAGCCAGAAATCCTACTCATAGGTATTTACCAAAAATAGTATAGGCAAATTTACCTAAAGATCTATTCAAGGGTATTGATAGCAATTTTACTCAGAAGACCAAATTAAAAATAAGTCAGTTCCTTAGGAAAAGATTCAATACTGTCGTGCATCAGTGCAATGAAACACTAGTGAGGAATGAAAAGGAAAGCACTACTGATACATCCATCAACAGAGCTGAATGTCAAATACATCAAGCTAAGTAAAAGAGCCAGACCCAGAACGTTGTATGTGTCCTTGTTTCCCTTACAAGACACTCTAGAAATGACAAAAGTAGAAAGAACACAAGTGATCATAGGAAGCAGGATTGACTGCACAGAGGCAGAAGACAGAGAAACTGCAGAATTCTGGCTGGTGATCATGGTGGATGCCACACTTTAACACATTTCCTGAAACTCCAAAAATTGTACTTCTACAACACATGAATTTACTACATGCAAATTATTCCTTAATTCACTTGGCAAAAAAAAAAAAATCCAAGAAGTTAATACAAGGTGTTCTACCTAAGCATTTACTATTCTTAGTTTCTGCTAATTTTTCTCTCCAACAACAAAAAGCTAGGGTAGAGAGAGCAGTGGTTCTTGGATACTATATATAATTGAGATCTTCAAATCTCATTTCAGCAAAAATTATGCCAAACTAAATGATGTGCTAGCAAGTTGGCGGCACCAAGAAGAGACAAAGCAGACAAAATAAAATAACGTGATTCCATTTGTTGACATTTATGAAGTAATTTATTTATGATGATTACAGCTGTGTAAATAGCCAGAATGGGGCTTGCAAGAGCCTTATGCAAACTGATTTCTGTGTGCCCAATCTCCTCCTGGAGAGTGTGGTTGGGTAGAGTCAGATTCCACAGGGACCCTGATAGAACAAAGACCTTTGGAGGAGACTCAACTGACACCAAAACATTGCTTGTAGACTACCAAAGCGGAGCCCAATTTCCACTGTAACCTACAACTAACAAAAATTGGATTTGCTTATTGCTTACAAGCAATTTGCAAATGTCAATATTTCTTATCAGTGTCTCACATTATGAGGGAAGAGGAAGATTAAAAAATGTGAGTTGTTTGGTGCTTTCAGCGCATAGTATTTTCTTCAGTTTTCATCAACCTATAATAAAGATTTACAGGCCCCATTTAGTATAATAATAAACAGATTATCCCTAAATCAAGGATCAGCTGTTTGAGTTAAACAGATAACATCTGGTACAGATCTTACAGAGCAAAAGACCTGTTTTTAGGTTATACACACCCTCCTTCCCTTCTTCATTCCTTATGCCAAGTGCCCTATTGTTCCTATATTTCAGTTCCAGTCAACATATTCTCCTCACTGAGCTGGGGGAGAGAGCAGAAAAGAAGGGGAAAGTCCTGACAGGAAGAAATATACCATCACTGAAGATCAGAATTCCCCACAACCACTGTCTAATTAATAAAATGTTTTACACTTTATCACTGTCAACCATCTGTAAATAAAGAGGATGAAGAGTTTGGAGTTACCTGGTAGTTGAAATTTCACTCAGCACTCAGTTCCCTAAAATTTACAAAAAGCAACCTACTGATTGAAATATAACCCACTGCCTCCATCTGAAAATCTGCAACCATCTTGTATTAAAATATGTAAGAACTAAATGATTCAGATCTTCTGCTCTTCTATCAATTCTAAATATAGAAACTGGGAGGAAATAAAATATTGCTGGCACAAAATGTGTATTATTTCTCCAATAATCATTCAGACTTGGATCATTTAGTTTATTTAATCCTTTGTCTTAGTTACTTTTCACTCGTTGTTGAGACAAAATACCTGATGCCCAAAATTAGGGAAGGACAGGTTTATTCTTACAGTTCTTGGAGGTTTCAGTCCATACTCAGTTGGCTCCATGGCAGGGTGACATGGTGAGGCCACCATTCATGGCCACTGCAAATAGCAATGGGTGAACTGGCAAGAGAAAGAGACACACCTTCTTCCCTCCTTACATCATATCCTGGCTTCACCCCTAGGTGGGTGTAGCACTCACAGCACCAATCCAAGCGCTAGACAATGAACCATCACAAGTCCTAGATTTGATAGAGTCCATAATTGCATGAGGCTTGGGGGCCACTGACATAAATGATGACATCATTGATTTATTTATTAAACAAATATAAATCTGGATATAGCTCAGCAAGAAGGCCATAGATTCAGTATCTAGTACAGAAAAAAAAGAACAAAAGAATGCAAGAAAGAAAATGGCAAATTCCACTTAACAGTCTCAGAGAAAATATTTAAATAAGAAGAAACAAATATGCATAAAAGTCATTGTAGAGTATGTTAAGAAAGTACAAGAAATAGATGATGATGTTTAAAAAAGATTACCAATAAAAGGCTACAATAAATTGAGTTTGGAAGACCACCTTCTTTTCCCACAATAGCTTGCACCTGAAATTTATTGGTGTGACAAGGTTTTACACCTGAAAGGAAGTCCAGAGACTATCAATTCTACACAAAATGGCCCTTTGTTTGGCACACCCTAATAGCAGCTTAAAGCCAGACTGGTCTAAACCATAAGAAAAGGTTTGAGTGAGCATCTATTACCAGGAGCAGTGCAAAAACCAAGTATCAACAGAAATCATTGGGATTCCTTACTACAGGTCTTTGTGACACATGCTTTCCCCTCACACGCAAATCTGTCAAACTTCTCAGCCAATTCTGAGACATGGGTTTGGAGTTGTTCTCACTTTTGCTTTGGAGATGTTTTCAGAATACAGATAGCAGGCCTTATAAAATCCCCTCCATTCTAGAATCTTGCAGGGGAACCAAAGACACAGTATCATGCATAGTTGCAACTACTGACATTGACATAAGACCTCATAGTATCTTAATGCACTTTAACAGGCACTACTGCATTTTATATTTACAATTACTTCTTCATTACACAAGAGGAATCAGACCTTAAGAGTCCTCATGGCCTACCCAAGTTCATATATCTGGTTCTAATTGACAAAGCAGTAGCTTCATTACAACTGCCCCTGCTTTGTGAGGACTGAGGAGTTTCCCAGGATGTAGTACTTTCCATAGCAAGACTAAGAGTAACCTAATTGAAGCAGGTGAGATGGGAACCCTCTCACTCAGGCAATGCAATGCAATGCAATGCAATGCAATGCGATGCGATGCGATGCGATGCGATGTGATGTGATGTGATATCTAGTAATCTTGCCATCAAAGGAAGCTAGAGCAGGACTCTGGGGATTGCACTGGGTTTGCTCTTCCCCAGTGACAGTATGACAGTGGTGTAGGGGAAACGCAGTGAGCCACTATCCCTTCCAGCCTGAAGTATCTGCACTAAGTGCACATGAGGTCACGCTTTGAAATACAAACCAGAGGGTGGCAAATTCTTTAAAATAGCAGAGCAGCTTCCAAGTTCTTCTATACCACCCACTCTTCAGTAATTTCTAGGCCCCTTCTTTGCTTAATGGGAGCATTGGTTAGAGAACAGAAAAGGAGCTATTTTAAAAGTTTTGTTCAGATTTCGTCAGGTATTTGGCAATGCACCGTCATGCTGAGTTAATCATTGCCGTGGGTGTCCCGAGAATGACAGTGAGCAATTTTATGAAAACTTTATAGCCGGTAACATTACTCCCACAATGTGACAGAGAGAAGTGCAAGGCAAAGTCAAACAGCTCCTCCCTGTCACTCGAGCTTGAGGGAAATGCAACCCTGACAAATATCAAATTCTGGGGAAGACTAGTCAGTTCCTTTGTAAGAATTTTAATGGGCTCAGCAAAGAAGTGAGAATAAGAACTACCGGAAGCATTCCAGACACATACCACTAACTTTTGTTATGAGCCTTTTAAAATGTATACAATTTTTAAATATGCAAGAAAAATCATGGTTGTTTTAAGAGGGACATGCATGCATTGATTATTTTACATTGTGGCAGATACTTCTGCAGGATCATGCTGTATTAATTGCATATGATGGGGCCTTCAATCATCACAGTATCTGTATACCCAAGGAACTCTGTCTTTTCCCCCACTTTTTTCTGTTGGAAAACAGAATGGGGACCCACGGAGTAGCAGAAGGAACTCGGGTTTGGAGCTGGGCCCTCTGGCTCGGGACTCTATGTGCCTCCTTGGCCACTGTTCTGCACCCCTGTGGAGCTAAGGGGTTTCTGTCTGATGCTAGGACTCGAATCTCCAGAGGCACCCAAATAGGCTGAGCCTCCAAATATGAGATCTGAAATACCCTCAAATCAGAAATGTTTGACCCGACATGTGAGAAAATTTGACCTCTAACCTCAAGGGCTGGGTGACAGTGCAAACATAAACACTAAAAACACTGCCTTCAGGGTATGTGTGTAAAGTGTATAGAAAACAAAAATAAGTTTCATGCTTAGACTTAGGTCCCATTCCCAGGATGTCTCATTATGTACATGTCAGTAATGAAATTCTTTTAAAATTTTCAACCCCAAACCCTTTTGCTCCCAAGGTTTTTAGATAAGGGACACTCCACCTGTATAAATTAAAAACAAAATAACAAGAAAAACTGAACAGAACAGTAACTTCCCTATGAGAAAGATTGAATGAATAATTCTTTGATAGGAAGGAAAAGCTTGATTTCCTCAGTGTCTAGTGACAGTAAAATTAATCAGAGAGGGGTCTGTGTAAAGCCTTACTGTTTGCATTTCATTAATTTTTTCAGGTTTTTGTTTGAATCTGTATACATGCTTTCTTCATTAAATGGTAGCAAAGTGATCAAGCTTGCCACACACATTTTCTTCATTTTATTAAAATACCAAGAATATAGACAAGTTAAAGAGAATTACAAAAATTTTCAGCAACAATGCAAACATGGGCTAAGAGAAGAAAGGCACCAGATGGGAGGGAATTTCTAATCATGACAAGGAAAGGGGACAGAATGAAAAACTGTTCTTACATGGCACAAGCCTTGTTCTTTGCACAGAACAAAGTGAGAACACCTGACAAGACAGAAAAATACTGATCTATATTTTTTCTTTGTACTGTTGCTTGGACAAAGAACGTCCTGATGGCTAAGACAGTGTCCCCTGATGCCTCCTTCACTTTTGTCCTTGTCTGCATCTTGTTACTGTATTACTAGGTGATCCCAGCTCCTAAGTAGGGTGGCAGAAGGGAGATTGGGAAGGTAATAGACAGGTGGCATTTTGAAATGCTTAGTTACTTAAGCATAAACCTTGCAACACAGAGTCACACAGAAAGAGTGAAGGAGGACCTGCAGGGTGAGCCATATTGGGTGTGAGGGTGGAGGGAGGGAAGGAGACAGACAGGAATACCTAATGCCAGAGGAAAAGGGAGATGTGGACACTCCTTGATCAACTCCTCATGCAAGACAATGAATCCAGTAACACTAGCATACGCTTGTGCTTCTCTTTATCATATAGGGCATAAGAAATTTCATTGAACTATATATCTAAAATATTTTCTACATTCTACAAAAACATTTTCTTTCTACTGAAGGAAGCAGGTATTAATACACAAGAAGCAAGAAAAATAAGTTCAATTGCCAAATAGAAGAATCAAAATGAATTTGA
>PVJX010051204.1:0-10384 GCA_004027295.1 Dolichotis patagonum | reverse complement strand
TTTCTGTTATTCGGTTCAGAAAGCCCTGGAATTCTTTCACTATATGCATGACTTTATACTATTGTGTTATGTTTGATATTATTGTAATTGAAACTATGCTCAACTATAGCAGAGTTAGAGATATGGCGTTAGATACTGTTGATGTCCAGTTGACTTAATGTAAAGTACTGTGTTGCCTGTGTTGTCCTCTTCTGATCTGCTCTGTACTACCCCCTTTTGTTTTATTCTCTTTTAAATAAAAAAATAAAAAAAAGAATTAATGAATCAAAAAGCCATTTTTTGTGAGAATAAACAAAATTGAGAAACCTCTAGCTAACCTTATAAAGAAAAACAAGGAAAAAAACACAAATTCACGCAATAAGGACTGAAAAGGGGGATATTACTACAGATCCCATGGAAACGAAAGATCATGAATACCTACTTTGAAAATCTCTACTCACATAGAGAGGAAAACACAGAGGAAATGGACAGATTTATAGAAACATATGAACTACCAAAACTCAACCAAGAAGGTATAGCAATTTTGAATAATCCAATATCAGGTATTGAAATTGAAACCGTAATAAAAATCTTACCACCAAAGAAAAGCCCAGGTCCTGATGGATTCACAACTGAATTGTATAAGAAATTTAGAGAACATTTGATGCCATACTCCTTAAACTCTTCAATGAATTTGAAAAAAAAGCAATCATCCCTAAATCATTTCTGGAGGCAAGTATTACTCTCATAACAAAGGCACAGAAAGACCTAACCAAAAAGGAGAACTATAGGCCAGTGTCACTAATGAACTTTGATGCCAAGATTCTCAATAAAATATTGGCAAATAGAATGCAGCAAATCATCAAAAGATTATATATCATGACCAAGTGTGGTTCATTCCAGGAATGCAGGGATGGTTTAACATACACAAATCAATAAATATGATACACCATATAAACAGAGCCAAGGGTTTCATGATAAAAACCCTTCAGAAACTCAGAATACATGGTGTCTACCTCAACCTTATAAAGGCCATCTATGACAAACCAAGAGCCAATATTATACTAAATGGACAAAAACTGAAAGCTTTCACTTTAAAATCAGGAACAAGACAAGGATGTCCACTTCTTTTCAATATAGTTCTGGAAACACTAGCCAGAGCAATCAGACAAGAGAAAGCAATAACAGGAATAAAGATAGGAAAGAGAGAAGTTAAATTATCACTATTTGCAGATGACATGATACTCTATATAGAAGACCCCAAAAGTCCACTACTACTAGAGGTTTTAAACAAATTCAGCAGTGTAGCTGGCTACAAAGTCAATGCTCAAATATCAATAGCATTCTTGTACACAAACAAGAAACTCACTGAGTGACAAATAATGGAAATATCATGCTTCAAAATAACACCTAAAAAATGAAATACTTGGGAATCAACCTAAATAAGAATGTAAAAGACCTATATGCTGAAATTTATACCATGCTAAAAAAGGAGATTGAGTAGGATATTAGAAAATGGAAGGATATTCCTTGTTTTTGGCTATGAAGAACCAACATTGTGAAAATGGCCATACTCCCAAAACTGTTATATAGATTTAACACAAGCCCAATCAAAATAACATTGACATACCTCACACATCTAGAGAAAACACTCCTAAAATTCATTTGGAAACAGAAGAAACCTAGAATGGCAAAGGCAATTCTGGGCAATAAAGACAAGGCAGGAGACATCTCAATTCCTGACTTGAAACCGTACTACAAAGGCAGGGTGATAAAATCAGCATGGCATTGGCAAAGAAATAGACCTGAGGATCAATGGAACAGGTTAAAAGATGCAAGTATAAATACAGACACTCAGCCACTTGATATTTGACAAAGGGACTAAATATGAAAAATGAGCTCTCCACATGGAGAAAACTGACACTAGATCCATGCCTATCACCATGCACAAAACTAAAGTCTAAGTGGATCAAAGACCTAAACATTAAAACAGAAACACTAAATCTACTGGAAGACAAGTTAGGTAGAAATCTTGGAGAGATAGGTGTAGGCAAAGTATTCATGAACAAAAGGCAAACTGCACTGGGAATTGCTTCAGAGAATCAACAACTGGGATCTCATGTTATTGAAAAGTGTCTGTACTTTAAAAAAGATCACCAACAGAGTGAAAAGAAAACCCACATAATAGTAAAGAATTTTAGCCAGCAACCCCTCAAATGACTTACATCAAGAACATATAAAGAAGTGAAAAACATCAACCCCCCCCAAATTCAAAGACCCTCTCCAAAAATGGGTATCTGAGATGAATACTCAGTTCTCAGATAAAGATATACAAATGGCAAATAAATCCATGAAGAAATGTTCACCATCACTGGTCATTCAAGAAATGCAAATTAAAACAACACTGAGATATCATCTCTCTCCTTAAAGAATAGCTGCCATCAAGAAATAACTGATAACAATTGTTGGTGAGTCTGCAGGGAAAAAAGAACACTGCTCCACTGTTGGAGTGAGTGTAGACTTGCACAACCACTATGGAAATCAGTATGGAGAATTCTCAGAAAACTAGGACTGAAAGCTCCATTAAACCCACCTATTCCCCTCCTGGGTATTTTCCCTTAAAAACTGAAAAGGTCATATCCCAGTGATATATGTGCACCCCTGCTCATAGCAGCACAATTTATAATAGTTAAATGTTGGAAACAACCAAGATGCCCATCAACTGCAGAGTGGATGAAAAAGATGTGGTATTTTTATGCAATGTAGTATTAGTCAGCTATGAAGAAGGATGATCTTGAGGTCTTCATAGGTAAATGGAGACAACTTGAGACTATCCTCATTAGTGAAATAAATAAGAATCATATTTATAAATATTACATTGTGTTTCTAGTGTAAAAAGTAATAAGAACTGTAGGAGTAATAAAACCCAAAATGCATAATTTCTACTGTAAAAAAGACAGGTAAAGAAAGTGCTCTAAAGGATATAATTGCATGTATGTATAATTGCAAGGGTGTAAGATGAATTACCATATTACTCTTTTTGACAGATCATGGAGCAGAACTGTTAACAGTCTCATTGTTTGTATGTGTACTTTGTATGTTTTAATTTTTTCACTTGAACAACTACTTCCTAGATGACAATATGTAAGTTATCAGTAATGATTTCTTAGTGTCTTTTTACTCTTTTCTTTTTTTCCTTGGAATTTTGCATTGTTGCTGCCCTTTTTTCTCTTTTGTTTTGTTTTGTTTTGTTTTGCTTTTTCTCTTTAAATAAAATTTTAAAAATAAAAAAAGAAATCAAATGATAACAAATGTTGGTGAGGCTGCAGAGAAAAAGGAACACTGCTCCACTCCTGGTGGGAGTGCAGACTGGTGCAACCACTATGGAAATCAATATGGAGAATTCTCAGAAGACTAGGATTGGAAGCTCCATTCAACCCAGCTATTGCCCTCCTCAGTATTTTTCAAGAGAAACTGAAAAGGTCATATCATAGTGATATATGTGTACCCATGTTTAAGCAGCACAATTTGTAATAGCTAAATCTCAGAAACAACCAAGTTGCTCATCAACTGTATAGTGGATGAAAAAGATGTGGTATTTTTACACAATGGAATATTACTTAGCTATGAAAAGGGATGATCTTGAGGTCATCATAGGGAAATGGAGACAACTGGAGACTATCCTCATTAGTGAAATAAATAAGAATCATATTTATAAATATCACATTGTGTCTCTAGTGTAAAAAGTAATAAGAAATGTAGGAGTAAAAAAGCCCAAAATGTGTAATTGCTACTGTAAAAAAGAGAGGAAAAGAAAGTGCTCTAAAGGATATAACTGTATGTATGTTTAGGTGTATAAGATAGATGAGCATATTATTGTTTTTGCATACTGTTGTGCAGAACTGTTAACAGTCTCACTATTTGAATGTGTACTTTGTACGTTTTATTTTTGTAACTAGAACAACTATTTCCAAGATGACATTATGTAATTCATCAAGTAGTGATTTCTTAGTGGGTTTTTTTGTTCTTTTCTTTTTTTCTTTGCAATTTTGTATTGCTGCTACCCTTTTTTCTGTTGTTTTTTTGTTTAAATAAAATTTTAAAAAAACAACTGCTACTGTGCTTTCCACCAATATTTCAGAGTATTGCTCAATTTTTTATTCCTTTAAAGTTAGCTTTGGCTCCTTTGATTCTACACTAATTGACAATGTCAGTTATCCTTCACTCTATGAGGTAGCCCCAAAGGACATGTATTTAGGTTTTGGGATGATGTCCTTGATGCTTCACTTCCCCTGGACCTGGGTGGGCCTGCTCACCACAGAAGGCCATAAGGGTCTTTAGTTTCTCTCAGATGTGAGAACTGAGATGGACAGGAACAGAGGCTGTGTAGCCTTTGTGAAAATGGTCCCAACTGTGGCTGTGTCAAACCTGTCATCCCTAAGGAAACGTGATATCCTGAGTGTAGATACATCTTCAGTCAATGCAGTGGTTATGATAGTGATAGCCCAAATGATATGAACTACAACATAGTGGAAAATCTAATGACATGGAAAGTCTGGCTGACAAATTCTGAATGGCAAGCTGATCTGAGAAGGAGAAATGTCATGTTTGACCCATTCTGTGGTGTTCTTATTTTTTCACACCACACTGAAGAGACTTTAAATTTTTAAAAATTTGTCCAAGAAGCCACCCCTTTCAAGTATTCAGAAGACACTTATCTCTTTATGTATTGGTATACAAATTTCAATTGCTCATTCTCTGAGTCTGACTGTGCATTGGAGAACTCTACACCTAATACCTGTGTGGCTTGGTTTCCTCCAAATGACTTTGACACAGCCATGAGTGACAGGAAGTACAATATATACAATGGTGTGTATGCTGTGGTCCATACCCTCCATGCAATGCTTTATGAAGAGGTACAAAGGCCACCAATGAGAAATAGACAAGTGATGATATTTCCTCCATGGAAGGTAATGTGTCTTCTTTTGAATGGCATGCATTGTCATCAAGGCCTCTCTCAAATTATTCTATGTGTTTCACTCAAGAATATTTATGGTATTTTTGACACAGTGTCTTGCTTGCAGTTCAGGCTGGTTTTGAGTTCACTTTGTAGCCAAGGCTAGTCTAGAACTCACAAAAATCCTCTTGCCTCAGCCTCCTGAGTGCTGGGGTTACAGATGTGCACCACCTCTTCCAGTTATCACCCAAGTATATTTGAACCATTTCTACAAAATACAAGATACTGTGTGTTAACCCTGTTAACTCGGTATTTCTTGAGCTGAGCTGAAATGATCTTCAATCAAGGTACCACTAGCAAGGAATAGGAAACAGAGGTGAATCCATTGTTTCTGTCTGTAGGATGTCTGTGCCCTACTTAATCATGTTTAATTACTTCCTTAAAGGACATTTGGAAAATATGTAGTCACTTACTAAGATAAATTATGTTAAATCCAACAGTGCATGTAACAAAATTTCATTTAATTCTGCAAGCTCTTCAGGTATCTGTGCACTCATTTTGTCGGTAGATGCTAAAGGAACAGTCAAAGAGACAATGGAAGTTTGGGGTTTAGAAGCTTTGAATACAAAGTTGATGTTTTCCCCAAACCAACTTCACACCTTATCTAACTTTGCTTGTACAGAAAATAGGTTTTTTTCTGAAACTGATGGACATTTCTTGAACATAGTGATATTTGAGCCCTTCAACATTGATGTGCTCCAATTTAGTAGATACCAGTGTTAAACTTGGTTTATGTAAATCACAGTAACACCATTTAGAAATTTTCCTCCTCTACATATTCTATAACATTTTCCTTTTATTCCATTCTTACTAATTTTTTAGTTTGTTGTTTGTATTGTTAAGAATTAATACAAAATATGCTCCATCAATGGCCTATATCCCCAGCTATTCTTATTTGTTATTAAAATACAGAATATCACCAATTTGCCTCACACTGCTTCAAAAATTCAAAGGACATGTCTTGACACACTGATTCTCTGGAATAACACCTATGCACCACCATATCTATCTGCATTGTTTTTATTTTTCTAGTCTGATTATAAGAATTCTTTTCTCAAGAAAAGTTGTTCCTACCCCATCACTTCTACATTTCATCTTTATTGTGAAGTTTAACACAGAGTAGGATTAAAGTCAACTCTGTACAACCTTTGGAATCACAGCAGGATTGTAGTCTAGACCAGTTCAGCATACTTCATTTTCCAGTAGCTCACACTATTCTTGGCAAAAACCAGTTGTTCAGAGAGACTGAGTTTGATTGGATATAGGAGGAATTCTTTCACATACAATATGCACGTAACACAGCACAATCTAAGTGCCAGGATTTAATCCCCGCTCTCCTAGAATGCATAGGTGAGTGGGGAGGAAGATTATGGCATAAATTAGTCTGTACCACAAAACTGAAAGGATGATATACACACAGAATAAGGGATTTAACAACTGATAATATCTACATTTCAGGAGGGTGTCAGAGGCTTTTTTTATACAGGTAACAGCATTAGTATTATATCAGAATGAAAGGAGGGGGCATAAATACTTTTAGGGTTACTAGAAGCGGCCAAAATGGCATAGTCACCATTCATGGAATATTCAAATATCCTAAAGAAAAATACCATGCTACTGAAACATAGATAAAATGAAGATATAGATTGAAACATATTGTATAAAATTTATAGAAATCAAATATTTATGACTCTTGTATACCATAAATACCACTTTGAAAATATTTAACTTTCATATAAATCACAACATGGTGGCCGGGGGTTTAGCTCAGCGGCATTAAGTGCCTGCTTGGCAAAGGCGAGGTCATGAGTTCAATTCCCAGTACAAAAAAAAAAAAATCACAACATGGTAGAGTCATCTCGTGAAAATTTTTCTAATTTGGTTTTGCAGCTGATATAGGCTTTGGCTTCAAATATATTTAATATGACTTCAAATGTTCTCTGAAATATATGAAGACAGCTTATGGACTGCATCATTTAGCTACTTTGAATATGCATTCTCCACAAAGTACAGGAATATGGTACTTTTTAAAAAATGTTTTATGGGAACATATAGAGAACAATAGATAATATCAGTTAATATGTTCTTCTGTTATTTAACACTCTCAGTCATTGTATAGAATGGGTCAATGTACAAATTAAAACTCATGTGCAACTGAAAATCTTCTGAGTTCAAAATAAAACTAAAGCAAAACACATTCTATATTACCAGTATTTTGTACTATTCTATATGTAAATAAAAAGCTGAAGTTCTGCATTTGAAATATTCATCAAATACTAGAAAAAATTATAGCAAATTGCACACAAAGAAAATGCGATACAGTCCTAAAAGAATATTGTAAAAAATTAAAACAGAGAAAAATTAAACAGAATGAAATATGGTTCTGATAACAAAAAGAGAACTCAGTATAACTGATCAAGAAGAGAAAAATTGAAGCCTTGCAGAATATCATGACAGAAATTTGTCAATTAGTATATAGAGAAAATAAAAACAAACAAATATTATTTTGGTTAAAATATGTGATAACTTTTAGTACAAGTGATCAAGAAGAGGAACATTGAACGTAGTATATGATGAAGATATTTGTCCATTAGTAGAGATATATAGAAAACTCTTGATATGAAAATATAAGTAATTTCACATTAATCCATGCCTTGAAGTCTATAAAATCACAGGAAAGTTTATTAAAACAGTACTAAGAAATAATTAAATATCTCCATAGTACTAACATCTCTATAGTACCATGCCTATTTGCAGATGGTAGCCTGTACTGTAATACTACATTCCAAATTTTTGTTGATTAATAAAAGCAACAGTGAAGATACAAGCATTCAAAAACATTAATAATGGCCTCATTCTTTCAAGGAAAATGAAAAGAAGGTGTTGGGGACACAACTCAGTGGCACAAGCACCTGTCTCATGAGCTCTTTTATCTAGAGTCTGATTCCCAGTATAAAAAAAAAAAGAAAAAGAAAAAAAAAAGACTATCAATTTACTTTAAAACAGGAGCTACACTGTATTCCTCAATTTTGTATTAGTGAAAATTCACTTAGAAGAAACAAAGTTCACAGTCCACTTTTCTTTTCAAACTAAATTCACATATTTTATTCTATATTAAGGTATATATCTGAGACGTGGTATATCATGAGGAAACTTACCATATGAAGTATAATTAAATGCCCTAGTACCTGACAAAAGGATGCCAATGCTAATAAATGGACACAATATAATAAAATTGTATAACTCTGTGATTTACAAAGTAAGAACCACAAGAGTGTTTCTTACCAAATGAGAACTAAAAGTCTTTAACAGCCCCTCAAAAATAGTATTTATGTTTTCCTATAGCACACTATAAAACCTGTGTCCAGTTTTGAAAGTATGAATGAGATAAGCCATAATTCTGCCAGACATGTTGCTCTTCATCATGGTTAACGTAATGAACAAAACAGACAGACAGACAGACACACACACACAAATATATTCAAAAGGGAGAAACATGAGTGACAGGATTTTTCAGTTATATTAGTTTTAAGTATAAAACTGCATGTAAGTGAATAAAATTATATTGAATTTCATGGTTATGAAATATAAGACTAGACAAACAAACAAAGAAAACTATTTCCACACCTGGGCCACAAGGCACCATATGTAAAATTTTGATAACAGATATTTGCAACATTTAAAATCAATAAATGTGCAATGATATATCCTGTAATGGTTTTTAAAGACACCAGAATTAAACTATTGAAATGCCCCTTTGACAATAAAAATTAAATAAGTGGTTGCAGAAAACACATTCTCTGATAGAGGGGCTCACTAATGGAACTACTCCTCACTTAACGTGTTTCCTCATATGTATTTCCCTGAGAAATTATGTTGGCTTCCTAATATGAGATTTGTCAATGAACATCTGGGGAATCATTCCTAAAGATTTGATTTAGCTCAAATAAATGAAGCAAATGAAGTAATAAAAGTAGATCCTTTATTACTGTGTAAAAAGAGAATCTGTTAATGATATAACAGATTTAGAAAGAGAGTAAACAACAAACAGTATTATTTAAGAGTTATTTTTTTATATAGTGTCCATTTATTTTGTGTCTAGAAAGAAAAGGAAAAGTGAGGTGTGGTGATGCATGCCTGGTGTTCAGGGTTCTGGGAGGTTGGGGCAAGAAGAACATAAATCAGAACATAGCATTGGCAACATAATGACTTACGGAGATCCTTTCTCAAGATAATAAAATTTAAAAGGGTTGGGAATATTTCTCTGCAAAGTTTGAGTTCAACTCCATGTAGTAAAAAAGGCAAACCAAAGAAAAAGGTTTTAAAACAGCAATTTATTTCAACTCCTATGTGTTTATGGAGATAAAAAAAAAAGAAATAAAACCTAGACAAATGACAATTTTAATTTTTGCTAGGTATGGAATACTGTGTGGATAGAGGATCAATATAGCAACACTCAGATAAACATCTACTGCAAAAAGCTGTGACCTTGCTGGCTTATAAAGACCCCATTGGAAAGACTCTAGCTGGCACCGCCCTGAGTCCCATTGTCCTCATAGCTGCTGTCCTTGGGCTCTTTGTGAAACACTGAGACACTCTCATTATCAAGGCCAACAACTGGGCTCTCAGCTACACTCTGCTCATCTTCCTCACCTTGTTTCCTCTGCACCTTGCTCTTTCTTCATTGGCCGTCCCAACACAGCTACCTGCACCCTCCAGCAGACCACATTTGCAGTTGTCTTCACTGTGGCTGTTTCCACTGTCTTGGTCAAAACCATTACTGTCGTGCTGGCCTTTAAGGTGACTACTCCAGGAAGAATGATGAGGCAGCTTCTGGTGGTATTAAGGGCACCAAACTACATCATCCCCATCTGCACCCTGATCCGCCTCACTCTCTATGACATCTGGATGGGGACAAGTCTACCCTATATTGACACAGATGCACACTCTGCACATGGCCACATCATCATTGTGTGTTTTAAGGGCTCCCTCACTGTCTTCTACTGTGTCCTGGGATACCTTCAGCTCCCTGGCACTGCTCTGCTTCCCTGTGGCTTTCACGGCCAGGAACCTGCCTAACACATTCAACAAAGCCAAGTTCCTGACATTCAGCATGCTGGTGTTCTGCAGTGTGCAGGTCACCTTCCTCCCTGTGTACCAAAGCAGCAAGGGGAAGGTGATGGTGGACATGGAGGTCTTCTCCATCTTGGCTTCTGGTGCATGGCTGCTGGGAGGCATCTTTGTGCCTAAGTACTTCATTATTTTGTTTAGGTCAGATAGAAATTCTCTTTCTAGGAGCCAACCAGTAACCAGCCTGCCACCCTGGTAAGTGACTGTGGTCTGGCAAGCCGCGGCCACCCCAGGGCGGGGAAACAAGAAGTAACAGCG
>PVJX010051203.1:0-10382 GCA_004027295.1 Dolichotis patagonum | reverse complement strand
TGCACTATAAAGGACAATAAAAGACATGTTTGAAATCTCCTTGGAAAATAAAAAGGTTGATATGGAAACAAAAATGACAGACTGATGGTCCCTTAAGACTCTAGCCTAATTCTCAGTTTGTGAGGAACCATTAAAACCACTATATAACCCCCAGAAAGACTTCCTTAGGACAAGAAAGAATTAAAAAGGAATTCTGGTGGGATTTAGGAAATAAACTGATCCTTTGCCAAGAAACACAGAAGAAGGCTATGAAAATACTTCATGATTGTTTCCATATGGAAAGAGATACTACACTGGAAATGGCCACTCAAGTTTTCACAGGGTTAGTACTAGAACATCTACTGAACAGATTCTGCAAAGCCTACTGATACACCACCATGTAGAAAATTTAGACAGATGTTGATTTTAATTAACACATTTATAGGCTAGATTTCAATCTTCTTATCTATTCAGAAAAGGCTACAGAGGTGATCAAGCTACTTCTTTTAAAAATGATTCCTAGATTGGACTAACCCAATTTTTCCACAGTGACATAGGCCTTCTTTTACCAAGTTACTCAAGCAGTAGCAAAGGCTTTAGGAATAAATTACTACCTTCATTTCACATGGTGGCCTCAATCATTTGGAAGGACAGAGAGAGCTATCCAGAATATAAGTGACTTTTGGCAAAACTTTGCCAAGAGATATCTGAGACCTGTCTCCAACTGCTACCAATAACATGCATAAAGGCTCATAACATGCCCAAAACTGGTCTAAGTTTGAACCCATTTGAGACATTATATGTATGGCTATTTATATCCTCTGATATGATAGTAGACCTTGAGATTATAAGACTCTTATATCTGGGCCAAATATAACAGGCTACTCAAATATATGAAAATAGATTCCTGTTAGCTCCTGGCCCAAGGTAACCACCTAATGTCCAACCTGAAGACTAAGTGCTTGTACAAATTTGAAGAAAGGAAATGCCAGCAGACCAGTTAAAGCCAAAATGGAAAGGCTCCTTTTTAGCGATCCTTGCAAGATCCACTATAGTGAAGGTGGCACAGATAGATAATTGGATTCATCTTTGTAGATTAAAGCTAGTCCCATCTGAACTATCTAAGGAACAAGATTACCCAAAAGGAAAAAGGGAAAGCCATAAAAAACATAAGACCTCTCTTTCAAAAATCAAAGTTCCAGTGCTGCTAAACATAACTAAACAGGACCTGCTAAGGTCAAAATTCTTAGACTCTTGATGATTTATCTAACATACTTCCCTAATATACATTCTTTTTTGCAGGAAGTATAGAAGGCTGATCTGTTCCTCACATATCAGTTAATAGTAAAGTTTCTTCTCCAGTCAAACAGGTAGCTCATGGGTCATCAACTCTTATCACAAGATTTTCTGACAGATTTTTCTTCCCTCAACCTAGCCACAAGGAACAACATCCCAAAGTAGTTGGAAAGTCCCTAATCCTTAACAGGTTTGGTCCACAGTCACTTCCAGTTGAGGCAGCTACAGAAGACAGAGATTACTCCTTCAGCATTCCATAAAGATTTATGGAATTTATGTATCTCAGGAGAAATGATATAGGAAAGAGTATTGCAAAGCTGGTTGGGGAGAAGAGTAGAACTTGTCAATCACAAGATCCCAGGGCAACATGAGGACCCCATATGTGTAACTTCTCAGGAGATTGTATGCAATGCTGACAGCTCTTTCTATGCTATCATGGAATGCCACTATGAGATATGAGTTTGCACATTAGCCTGTGCTACGTCTGAACATGGCATGTATTTTCATTTTTGCTTTTACTAGGTTTTTCTCTTTGTTCAATCCTGGTTTGCTCTGCAAAGTTGGTATCACTCATACTTACTGTATCCCACACTTTTCAAGTAAACTTTTTGGCACCATTATGACTTGTCTCATTTAATTCTTTGAGAGAAGAAGAACCTGGAATACTTTTGATTGCTGAGCGATTTCTAAATAAACCAACCTATAACATTAATTTTCTCAGTAAATTTAATCATTTCATGAATAAAGATGCAAATAAAGTATAAACAGAATGATTCATATAACAACTACAAATGTCAAACCTACTGGTGAAAGTAATAAATGGTATGATATTACAGTTTTAATGAGTATGGTTGGCCTACAATTAAATTTTAAAAAATATCATGTTTTGAAGCAGCTAGCAGGGGACGGAATCCAGTCCTGGGCCCTGAAAATAATGCACAAGTTGAAACCCAGAGCATGGGGAAATCTTGGAACTTTGCTGCTAGGCCACAAGACTGGGCCCTGCATCAGAAATCACCCTAGGACCCATGATAAGTGCCAGCAGGCTTAACTGGGCCACACCCAGCAAACTCCAAGTGCTAGCAGGGGCCAGAATCCAGTCCTGACCCCAAATGCATGCACAGGTTGAATCCCAGCACACAGGGAAGCCTTGTAACTTCACTCCTAGGTGGTAAGGCCATGGCCTGCATGTGAAATCACTGGAGGACAAATGGGAGACCCCGTGGGCCCAACTGGCCCATAACCAGTGAGGTCCAAGTGGTTAGCAGTTGCCTGCAGTCTTACCTAGGAGCCAAAAGAGAGCCAGGTGATTCCCAGTGCATTGGAGATGCTTTGAAACATTGCTCAAAACCTGGAAATATAGGAAAATAACAAACAAAATAAAAGAGCAAATGCAATCTCAAACTTCCAGTCCAACCCAAACAAGTGGAGGAGACATGAACACAGAAGAAAATATAAGCCATACATCTGAAACTTCTGAAATTATATCCATTGAAGTAAAGAAACAACTCCAGGAAGCTATAAAAGAACTCAAATCAGAAATAGCCTCCCAGGTAAAAGAAGAAATGATAAACATAATGCAAGAAATGCTAAACACATCTAAAGAAGGCATAGTTAAAAAAATTAGAGGAACAATGCAAAAAGATAGAAACTCTGAATGTACAGTATAAGAAACAAACAGCACGCATGAAGCGGATTCAAAGAGATACACAGGAAATAAAAAAATTCCATCAAAAGTTGGCAAAACTGCCTCAATGAAAGTGAAGATAGAATTTCAGACCTCAAAGACATGATTGCAGCTAGTGAACAGGGAAGGAAAGATCTCTTAAAAATAACAAGAAACCAGGAAATAACAATTCATCAACTGCAAGATGATGCAAAGAAAAACAACATAAGATCAATAGGTATAAACGAAAAGGAAGGTGACAACACAAACGATATCAGGAGGCTATTTACCGAATAGCTAAAAAGTCCCAAACATGAGAATTGAAATTGACATATAGATTACTGAATCATATAGAACTTCAAATAATCACAGTCAAAAGAAAACTACACCCACACATAAAAATAATCAACATCCCAGAATACCAAGATAAGAACAGAACATTAAAACCTGCTAGAGAGGAGAGAGAAAAAGAAAGGGACAGCCCAAAGGATATCAAGAGGCTATTTACAGAAGTAATAGCTGAAAATTTCCCAAACATGAGAATGGAAACTGACATATGGATTAGTGAAGCATATAGAACTCAAAATAACCATAACCAAAATAAAACTACATCCAGACATATAATAATCACCATCCCAGAAATCCACCATAAGAACAGAATACTAAAAGATGTTAGAGAGAAAAGACAGATCACCTATAAAGGAAAACCTATCAGAATCACAGCAGACTTCTCAACACAAACAATGACATCAAAAAGAGCATGGAGTGAAGTATTTCAGATCCTAAAGAAAAATGACTTCCAACCCAGATTGATGTACCCTGCAAAACTGTCTTTCAAAATAGATGGACAAATAAGATATTTCTATGACAAAGAACAGCTGAAGAACTTTAAGACCACCAAACCAACCCTGCAAAGAATACTGAAAGACATTCTAGACAGACAAAGGAAAAAATCACTAAGCAAGGCAAACAAACAGAGTGGAAAGGTACAGAAGCAACAGGAGAAAGATAACATGTCAAAAATAAACTAGTATATATCAGTTATAACCATTAATGTAAATGGCCTTAATTCACCAATTAAAAGAAACAGACTGGCAGAATGGATCAAGAAACAGCATCCAACCATATGTTGTATACAGGAAACCCACCTAACCCAAAAGGAAGCTCATAGACAGAAAGTGAAAGGATGGAAAACAATAATCCATGCAACAGGATTCCCCCAAAAAAGCAAGGGTACCTATTCTTTTTGCAATGTGACAAACCAAGAATGATCCAAAGAGATAAAGGCAGCTACTACATACTAGTTAGGGGAAAACTTCAAGAGGAAGAGATAAAAATCTTAAATACCTATGCACCAAATTTGTGAGCACCCAAATATACAAAACAAATATTAACAGAAATGAAAAATCAAATAAGCAATAACAAAATTATAACAGGAGACCTTAACATGCCATTGACATAAAGGAATAGATCAACTAGACAGAAAATTGGCAAAGAAATAGCAGAACTGAATCACACCTCTGAATAAATGGACTTAGTAGATGTATACAGAGTGTTCCACCCAACCACATCAGAACACACATTCTTCTCAGCATCACATGGATTGTTGAATAAGTTAGACCATATTCTAGCCCACAGAATATGCTTAAGTAAATGCAAAAGAATTATCCCATGCTTGTTATTGGATCATAGTGCCATAAAACTAGAAATTAATAACAAAAGACACTGCAAAAAACCCCATGAATATATGGAAACAGAATAACACACTCCTCATCAATCAGTGGGTCACAGAGGAAATTTAAAAAGAAACTAAATATTTACAGGGCAACAAAAATACAAATACATCTTACCAGAATCTGTGGGATGCAATGAAAGCAGTTCTCAGAGGAAAATTTATTGAGGTGAACTCCCACATCAGGAAAACAGAACACAAACAACCTGATGCTACACCTCAAACATCTATAAAAAGAAGAGCAATTCAAGTTCAAAACCCAAAGAGGGAAGGAAATTATAAAGGTCCGAGCAGATTCAATGCCATAGAGACTAAGAAAACAATACAGCAAATCAAAGAATCAAAGAGTTGGTTCTTTGCAAGAAAAAATAAAATTGATGGGCCTCTATCCAACCCTACTAAAAAAAAGGAAAGAAAAAACTCAAATTCATGCAATAAGGAATGAATAGGGTGAAATCACTACAGACTCTGTGGAAATACAGATGATCATAAATACCTATTCTGAAAATCTCTACTCTCATAGGATTGATAGCACACAAGAAATGGATAGATACCTAGAAGCATATTAATTACCAAAACTGAGTCAATAAGATGTAAAATTGCTGAATAACCCAATTTCAATTAACAAAATTGAAAATATAATTAAATCCCTACCAACAAAGAAAAGCCCAGGTCCAGATGGATTCACTGAGGATTTCTACAAGAAATTTAAAGATAATTTAGTGCCACCACTCCTCAAAATCTTTCATTAAATTGGAAGGGAAACAACAATCCCTAACTCATTCCTGGAAGCAAATATTACTCTAATCACAAAACCTGAGAAAGACCCAACTGAAAAACAACTATATGCCAATCACCATAATGAACATAGATGCAAAAATTCTCAATAAAATTCTGGCAAACAGAATGCAGCAAATCATCTAGAAGATTATACACCATTACCAAGTGGGATTCATCCCAGGAATGCAGGGATGGTTCAACATACACAAATCAGGGCCGGAGATTTAGCTCAGTGGCTTAAGCGCCTGGCTGGCTAGTGCGAGGTTGTCAGTTCGATCCCTGGTACCAAACAAACAAACAAAAATACACAAATCAATAAATGTAATCTACCATATCAATAAAGCCAAAAATAAGAATCACATGATCATCTCTATAGATGCAGAAAAAGCTTTTCATAAGGTCCAACACCCATTCATGATAAGAACCTTACAGAGAATTGGAATAGATTGTCTTTATCTCAAAATGATAAAGACTATCTATCACAAACCTACAGCCAGTATGATATTAAATGGCCAAAAGTGAAAGCCTTTACCTTAAAATCAGGTACAAGACAAGGATGTCCACTATCACTGCTCCTATTCAACATAGTACTGGAAATACTAGCCAAAGCAATTAGACAAGAGAGAGAAATGAAAGGACAAAAGATAGGAAAAGAGGATGTTAAATTATCATTGTTTGCAGATGACATGATACTCTACACAGAGGATGTAAAAAACTCAATTAAAGGACTCCTAGATATAATAAATAAATTCAGCAGTGTAGCAAGATACAAAGTCAATACTCAAAAATCATTAGCATTCCTATACACTAACAACAAAAGCATTGAGAGAGAAATAAGAGAAGCCACATCCTTCACACTAGCATCCAAAAAAATGAAATACATAAGAATTAATCTCACAAAAGAAGTAAAACAGCTATACAGGGATATTTATGATACCCTGAAATAAGAAATCAAAAAGGACCTCAGAAAATGTAAAGACATCTTTGTTCATGGATAGGAAGAACAAACATTTTGAAAATGGCCATTCTCCCAAAATTGTTTTATAGATTTAATACATGCCAATCAAAATGCTACTAGCTTACCTCACAGATCTAGCAAAATCACTCCTAAAATTCATGCTGAAGCAGAAGAGACCTAGAAGAGCAAAGACAATTCTAAACAACAAAGGCAAGGCTGAAGGCATCACAATCCCTGACTTGAAATTATACTATAAAGCTACTCTAATAAAATCAGCATGGTTCTGGAATAAAAACAGACCTGAAGATCAATGGAATAGATTAGAACATACAACTACAACTCCAAACACACTCAGTCACCTAATCTTTGATAAAGGGGCCAAACACATCCACTGGAAGAAAGATAGTCTCTTCAATAAATGGTGCTGGAAAAATTGGCTCTCCATATGCTGAAAACTAAAACTAGACCCATGCCTATAACCAAGTACTAAACTGAAGTCTAAATGGATCAAAGATGTAAATATTAAAACAGAAACACTAAATTTGTTGGAAGAAAAGTAAGTAGAAGCCTTGAAGACCTCGGGGTAGATAGAGAATTCACGAACAAAAATCAAACCACACGTGAAATACTTCACAGAATCAACAACTGTGATCATGTCCTTTTAAACAATTTTTGCACGTTGAAAGAAATCTCCTACACACTGAAAATAAAACCCACAAATTGGGAAAAAATCTTAGTGAATGGTCCCTCAGACAAAGGACTTCTCTCCAGAACATATAAAGAGTTAAAAAAATCAGATCCCCAAAATTTAAAGACCCAATCAAAAAATGGTCATCCGAGATGAATACATAGTTCTCAGATGAAGAAATACAAATGGTAAATAAATACATTAAAAAAGTTCAGCATCACTGGTCATTAGAGAAATGCAAATTAAAACCACACTAAAATTCCATCTTACTCCCAAAAGAATGACCAGGATAAAGAAAAATACCAACAGCAAATGCTAGAGAGGCTGCGGGGAAAAAGGGACTCTTCTGCACTGTTGGTGGGAGTGTAGACTGGTGCAATCACTATTGAAGTCAGTCTGGAGATTCTTCAGAAAACTGGGATTGGAGATTCTACTTGACCCAGCTATCACACTTCTGGACATATTCCCAGAAGAACTGAACACATCATACTACAGTGATATATGTGCACCCATGTTTATAGCAGCACAAATTTAATAGCCAGATCTTGGAAACAACCTAAGTGCCCATCAGCTGAGGGATGGATAAAAAATATGTGATATTTTTATATAACAGAGTACTACTCTGCTATAAAGAATGATCACATTGAGATATTTATAAGTGAATGGATACAACTTGAGACCATACTCATAGGTGAAATAAAGCAGACTCACTTGTGTAAGTATTATATAATCTCCCTAGTGTAAGAAATGGTAAGGGTACATAAGATACAAAAAACTTAATAAACAGAGTGAAAGGACAAGAATCTTCTTAAAGGGGAAAGATAATAGGGAAAATGAAAAAGAAAAAATGAAGATAAAAGAAAAAATATCTAAAATTATATAAACACATTTAGCATAGCTAAGATGATGGTGCTACAAATTCTGTAAGTTCTTGGAACAAAATGGTTAACATTTATAGGATTGGAACAGTTATGCATGTTGTGTGGTGATCTGAGGAACTGTTGAAGATCATTATATAAAATAACTTCCCTAGTTACACTCACACCACCTTGTTTTGAAGGCCTCTATTGTCAGTGTTCTGGGCTCTTTCCTATTGTTGTTGATATGCCTTTTTCATTTTGTGTTTTTCTAGGAATTTGTTTTGTTTTGTCTTGGTTTGTTTTGTTTTTCCCTCTAATACAGAAAGAATAGGTATACATGTAGAGGCTCATGCATGTTTAGAACTTCTAAACAGTTTATGAGAATTGAATATATAAAGTATGATGAAATGAACAGCTACTTTGAAAAAAAGACACCAAGGTATCCAGTGCTGATTCCATAGTGTCATGATGTGAAATCCAGAAATATTACTATTGTTGTTCAGAGTGATTTTAGTTTGGTTTGCTTTGTTTAATTTCAACATACATGAAAGTATGGACAGCTATTTTGAAAAGAATGAGAGGCATTATGGCAGCTGTTGTTGACTTCCTTATTGTCTGGTCTTGAAGACCTCAAATGCCTTCATCATCCTGTTTTGATCAGCTCTATACTATGTTGTTTTGTATAAATTCACTGTATGTGAAGACATGGTCAACTACTTAGAAGAAAACAAGAGACAATGTGATAGACAGTGAAGATCTCCGATTGTCTTGCTTTGAAATCTATGTCTCTTACATTGTTTTCTTATGATCTGTTTTCTTTTGTTCTGTTTTGTTTAATTTTACCCTCTTTAAAATAAAATTTTTAAAAAAGTCATGTTTGGAATTTTGTAAAATATATGCAATATTTTACAGTTTTCCATGTAATGTCATCTATATATATTAATTAGATTTCTTTCTCTTTGCATATTTTGATGCTGTATTAATTAGACCTTTTTATAAGGTTTGCTTTTATTTTTAATGTACATATTCATCTTATTTTTATCAGTTTTGTAAAATATACATAATGACAATAATTTATTTTCAAGTTTCTTTTGAATGTTTTCATATAATAATTTGTAAATAAAGACTTCTTATGGCTTCTTTTCTAATTTTCTATGTTTCATTTCCTTCTCTTGCTCTGTTACATTTGTTGGACACTCCTTTAAAATGTGAAATATATATGCTAATAATGAATGATGGTTAGGACCTTATAGGAAAGGCAACTGATATGTTAGTCTCAAGACTTCTTTTTAATCCAACCATTACTTCATCTGCATTAGAGATTGATTTTTTTATTTTAGTTTTAAAACCTTGATTCTTCCATGTCTTGATAAAGGATGGGCCACATGGTGAGACAAGAACCTCAGGAGCTGCACTGGATCATAGCACTTAGTCAGTTTTGGTGTTTAATCCTTTTTATTCAATGTCTTAAATATATTAAACAAATATATTGAAGTTTTTGACTGCTAACTTTAAAGTAATTCTGTACAAGTCTGTTTATGTTTAATTTTTATTTCTGAGTTATTTGTCATTCTTTCTTCTATCCATGTCTAGAAGATTATTGTGTTTACAGTGTTGTGAAGAATATTTTGTGAAGCTTCCAGACTATGTAAAATGGATTGAAATAATTCTAGTAGAAATTTAAACCTCCAATAATACTTAGATCTAAAGCTATATCTTAATGTATACATATGCCGTACATATCTTTGTCCTGGTCTTTCAAGTAACTGTGACATGCTGTCAAATTCTGAGATAGCCATAGAGGAAGATTAGCTTACAATGTGGCATTATTCACTGAAACTTCTGACAAAGGGATTTAGTGATGTTGTTTGAAGTTAAATCACTGGACACAGGTTTTATTAAAATGTAAAACATTCTAACTTAGTTTTAGCAAATGATGGATGACAGAATCAGAATTTGAGCACACCTACACAAGATAAACTTATAATTAAGGATAAAATGGTAAGCACAGGGAAAAGCCCAGGACTTGGTAAACAGCTTCTCATGAGGAATTTGAGTGTCTGGCTTCTCCCACCAAACCAGTGATTGGCAGCCAGCATGGAGAGAAGTTCAGAACTCCATAACCAGTCCTTTACTCTCATTTCTGTCTTCTTTTTAATTTCCTTTTCTTTCTTTCTTCTTTCTTTCTTTCTTTCTTTCTTTCTTTCTTTCTTTCTTTCTTTCTTCTTTCTTTCTTTCTTTCTTTCTTTCTTTCTTTCTTTCTTTCTTTCTTTCTTTTTCTTCTTTCTTTCTCCTCGATTTTCTAAATGGCTGAGAACTCCAGCAGAAGAAAACTAACCCATCCCCCAAACCCAGAGAACATTATTAGTCTATCAAATATTCCTTTATTCTGTCTTTTCTACCCCCTTCTTTAGTTTGTCAAA
>PVJX010051202.1:0-10400 GCA_004027295.1 Dolichotis patagonum | reverse complement strand
TAATACAGAATCCCTTTGTAAAATGGAATACCTTTGTGTTATAGAATGGAATTTGTTCATATGGCTTATAAATGATCTGTGTTGATCCAAGCCTATCAGTAAATACATAACAGAGAATAATGGAGATTCTTCTACTAGCTGAAAAAAAAAATCAGACCTTACATCCACTCTTCCCATCACTTTTCTTAGGGACAATCCAGGTTTAAAAAACTTGTTATGCTGCGGACTCAACCAGAAATGCAAAGCCTACTTTCTTCTATATTGAGAAAGTTGAAGCTCTTTTCTCACTTCTGCACATCTGTTCACATAAAACTGCAAATGAAACCGCTACTGCACAGGCGCTTGGAGTAAGTGTCTGTAAGTGTCCTGCCAGACTCTGGAGTGTCCTCTAGGCATTGGCACACCTGGCACTACAGTGTGCTGTGTGTTACAAAAACTGCTAATCCAGATGATCTACACCATGGCTTGGCACGCCAGTCCCACAGAGCTGATGACTGTGCATTTTTAAAATTTGCTTTGGCAGTTTCTTGCTGTTTATAATTTTGTGAAGAAAAAATTATTTACAATAGCATTTTCAAGTTTAATTTAATTGAAGAGCCCTCTTTGATTGCAGGCAGATTGTAAAATGCAAAACAAAAATTGCCCCATGCAAGTATAATTTAGGAGAATAAAGACTTTATTGCTATTGTACAACCAAAATAAAACTCAGAAATAAATTGGAAACTTGGATTCTAGAACTAATACAAGATGCAACCGTCTTTCATAACCTCAGGGTTAAAACTTTTGTATTTATTTAAATAGCCTTTCGTATGTTTTTATAGACTCTAATACATACTACATTTTACAAGTTAATAAATAAACTGTCATAGGAAGACTGGGATTTTCACTCCTGCTTGAGGCTGTTGAGACTTCCCATAAGATTTCATTTGTAGAAAAGGTTCCCTGCTAAGGAAATCTTGAAACCCCTCTGATTTATATCAAGCCAGCTTTCCTCAGAGATTCCATTTCTTCTCTCTCTCTCTCTCTCTCTGTTTTTTTTTAACATAGCATATCAATATTCCTGAAGGGTTTAAAAAATTTTTTCTTTCCCCTTTTAATAATCAATAAGGGTTCCTTTTGGACTACTAAGTTAGAGTTAGTGTTTTGGGCCTGGATTTCCAGGAAGATGTAACCTGACCTTATTCTAACCAGATCTCTTGGTCAAGGTCAGGTGTGGCACCTGCATATCTCACCTGCTTTTGACATATCCTGCTAATCCTCCTGCACCAAGGTATTGCTAATTTCTTAGAACTATGTCTGAGACGAAGCCCATGGGCCATCTGCTACTTTCTGGTGAGGTCTGTCTCCTCACTTTGTCCCTTGTGTGCTCTGAACTTTGGTTCATTGTGTCATTAAATCTGAGACTCTTCCCCCTCTCTTCACCTACTCTAACTCCTTATTCTTCACAGACCATATACCCATGTGCCCTTGATTAGCATCCTCGGTTCACAATGATCTCTTCTTCCCACAGGTTTGTACTTTAATTTTGCCCAAGTACTTTCTTTGTTCTATGGTCTTTCCACCATGATCACAGATTCTACATTTTTTTAAAAAAAATTTATGAGGACGGTAGGGATCTATTCTTACAAGGAGAAAAGAACATTCACTGTGATTATAGGCCTTGACTTTTGTCTCAGTTGTGTGGTTCACTGATTCTATCCTTCTAACCAAACCATTTAAACTTTCATAGTCTTGCTTTTTCCTCTGTGCAAAGAAGATAATAATCTCTACTGTATTTTAAAATAGAACTGTCCCAGGTGGACTGGCCTTGCTGTTTGTTTTGGGCAGCTCCTTACTGGAGTCCCCCTGGGTGGAGAGATGGCTCTCAAGTCACACCAGTGGAGAAACCATCCAGAGCAGACGGTCTGTAGGAAGGCAATGATGAGAGTGTACCTCGCAAGAGACTGGTGGCTGTCTTTGTTTCTTTCCACATTCTCTCCCCAAGTGACTTCTCCAATCCTGAGGGCTTTAAGTGCTTTTTAGATGAGTGACTCCATATGTCTGGGAAAGTCTGGAATTCTCTAATAAGCTTCATTGTGTATATCTAAATTGGATCTTTCTTTTGAGAGGCCTCACATCTTATCTAGATAACTCCAAGCTCCATTTAAAGTATCAGAAAAGCCTTTCCTGATCCTAAAGTTTAAAGCAGTCCTTAGCATTAGACACAAGAGTAATTTTATTTGTTTGATTATTTGTTCACCTGTTATCTTCCACTAACTTAGCATCAAAGGGGCACAGTGATGGTTAGGACTGAGTGATTTGTAGGATCATGGAGAAACGCCTTTCCAGTTCTTTAACTCCTCTGTCCTTCTAGTAAGTCCTCATGATTATAAGCAGTTGTGTTATTCTGTACAGTCAAATTATAATACCATTGACTGGGTAATAGAAATGTTCCACTAATGAAACAGTAATCACATACCACATATTTTTTCAGATATTTATCATACTGCATGATGTTACAAGTGCTGCATATGTGTATTATCTAATTTACTCTAGGAGTCTGGGCCTGAAGATGCACTCTGCTACCCGCTAACGTTGGTTCCATGGGATGGTTTCAGGAGTGGTATCAATAGCAGTTTATATGCAATTCATTACTGAAGGAAGGGGTCTGAATACTTGCTTTTTAATGTTAGGCTTTGGTAGTTCCATCTTAAGACTGTACGCTTTTCATTACATCAACCTCAGAATCTGGGAACTTTTACCATATTTTGCCTTTCATTGACTTTAATTTCTTATAGGATTGTTGGGACACATGACAGATAATATTAACTAGTATTTGTTGGGTACTTACTTTAACATGTCAAGTACCTTACTTGCATGAATTTATTCATTCTTCATAACTGCCCCCACGAAGTTGATAGCTTCAAACCATTTATAAAAGGAAAAACTGAAACACAAAGAGACTGTGCCATTTAACAATGTTTTGCCAATGTCACTTTACTAATAAATGGGAGGTTAGAATATGAACCGAGCAATGTGTCTATAGAATCTAAATGCAACAAATATGTGAATGTTTATTATTTTCTAATGCTTATTCTTTAATGTGTTTATTAGCACTTCCAATAGAAATTATTATGTGCCAGACATGCAATATAGTGCAGACACACAGCTTATACTCTGCCAGGGAAGACATGTTTGAACAAATGATTATGAGCATGATGTGTTGGGAAATTGAAGACTACTGCACTGTGAGATTACAAAGCAGAGGGGCCTAGACTGATCTGGGAATCCTTGAGGAAGGACTTTTCAGCCGAGGACTTAGGGTGTGTATATGAGTTAAACAAAGGGAAGACAGGAAACTCAACAGCGAGCAGAGCATTCTGTAAATATTTGAAAAACTAAAAGAACTCAGGATAGCTGGAATTTCTTGCACAAGGAGGCAGGAAGGGTGCAGCAATGCTAGAAGACTAAGTCCCTATCAAAAAGCACTAGTTCTATCACTGAGGGCCTCAGATGAGACACTAAGAATTTGATACCTTGGATAGCTACTGAAAAAATCTGAAGGCTGCATAGTTTTGAAAAGATTGCTCCAGCTGCAGTGAGAAAACAATGATTAGTAGGGAGAGAGAGTCTCTTGGTTCATTTGTGTTGCTATAACAAAATACCCGCAACTGTATTATTTATAAAGAAAATAAATTTACTTTTCATAATTCTGAAAGTTAAAAATTTCAAGAGTATGGCACCAACATCTGGCTTTGTGCTATGTCATAACATTGCAGAAAAGAATTCATGAACAAGAGTCAGAAACAAGAAAGGGCCAGATTTACTTTTATAACAACTCATTCTTGTGGAAATTAACCCATTCCTGAGACATTTAATTCCCTCCTGAGAGCTTAACCTTCTACTTCTGAATGTTGTTACAATGGCAACTAAGTTTCAACACGAGTTGTGGAGGGGGACTTCAAATGATAGAAAATGCTCATTTCAGTCTTCCAGGTTGGAGGATGATGGTGTGAGCAGCAGCAGAGAGATGAAGAAGTAGATGGAGTCACCTTTCCATTTTGCATGAAGCAAAATGGAAAAGACTAGGTGATTGGATATAGAGGGTGAGCGGAAAGGAGTCAAATTTTCTATTTGAATGAAGTTTGATACTGGGAATAGAAATATGGCTAAGAGAAATGCAAGTGGATTTGGGTAAGCTGACTAATTGAACAACTGACTGAGTGTCGGGGGTACTGAAATATTAGACATGGCTAGATCAGCCAAGCAGCTGGATTATAAAGGCTTGAAATGCAGCAAAAATGCAGTTTGCTATAGATTTCTTTATACTAAATGGACAGTTTTCAATTTTATTATTTCCAGAATTAAGATATGTCTTAAAATGAGTTTATTTAAAAAGTGTTTTTCTTTTGAATATTATTAATGATGAACTGTAATTGTATTTTATACAATATTTTGCAGCATAAGAATAGTCTATAAAAATATAATTAATTTGTACTTACTGGTATTTTGTGAAATCAGAGAATTTTTTGAAGCATTTTTTCATCTTGAGAAATATGTTTAGCCAAGGTAAAATTTAGTACAAGCACTGCATTTTAACACAATTGCCAAATTGGTAAAGTCCAACTTAATGAGACTTTAACATAATTATTAGGAAGCTTGAATTGCTTGTTCTTTTCAAGTAAGTCCAAATCATTCCTGCCTTCATTTCTACCTCCAACACAATTTTGCTTTACACCACTGAGTTTATTAGCAGTCTCTGTCTACATATTGCAAAGGTATGCTTTGTCAACCTTGAATAGAATAATGTGCCTTAGAATTACAAGAATTTAAATTAATAGGGTTTCACTGCGTTTACTTCTTTCCTGTGCATAAAATGGTGAATCTGTTAGTAATTATGACCGTGTTTTACATGCTCATTGCCTTATCCTCAGCCACCTAGGTGAGAAAAGAGTTAGAGAAAACCTACAGCAGAAGAAATTTAGACATCCATTTCTCAAATCTTACAACACTTCTGTCTAAGGTGTTTTTTTTTACCAATATGCTGTCTTCATTGTTAATTTAATATTCACTCATGCACATACAACATTCTTGATGAGATTTTTACCTGAAAGGGAACAAACAACTATAGTTACTCCCTATAATCCTTAGTTTCAGGGCCTTACCTGACTTTCTGCTCCATATTTACCAGATCTTCCTAGTCCCTCTCTCTGTGACCCTGTGGATCTCACACGACCCATTAACATAGTCCAGGCATAAAGGAACTTTCACTAAACTTAATTTGTTAACTTGTTCTGTGTAACTATTATTATTCTAATACCCAAACCAGATAAAGCTATTACAAGAAAGAAAACTACAGACCAATATCTCTTATGAACATAGATGCAAAAATCCTCAACAAAATTTTATTAATTAAATTCAATAGTGTATAAAAAGAATTATACACCATGATCAAATGAGATTGATTCCAGATGTACATGGCTTGTCCAACATTTGAAAAATCAATCAATATAATAAACCACATCTATGGGTTAATGAATAAAAAGCATACCAATTGATACAGAAAATCATTTGACTCATACTCGGATAAAAACTCTCAACAGACTAAGAACATAGAAGAACTTCCTCAACTTAATAAAGAACATCTACAGAAACACCTATCAATAATGCAATACTTAGTGATGAGAAATCGTGTGCTTTTTTCCTAAGATCACAAAAAAGCCAAGGACATTCTTTCTTAACATTTGTATTCCAATGTGCCAGAAGTCAAGCCAGTGTAATAAAGCAAGGAAATAAACTGTATATACATTGAAAAGAAAAATTAAAATAAACTTTTACTACAAAATAAAGGGAGGCACTTTTAAGAAGCTACAGGCTTTTCTTATTTCATATTTGTTTTCTATTTAAAAAACTGCTCTTATCTTTATTTTTTAAATTTTATTTTAAAGATAATAAAACCAAACAAAATGAAGTAGAATAAAGCCAATCAAAGTAAAACAATGAGAGTGATATAGGACTTCAAAACAATAGGAAATAAACAATGGTTACTATAATGCTTCATGTTGTCATAATAAAATCAAACAAAAAAGAACAGAATAAAATCAATCAAAACAAAACAATGAAAATGATACAGGACTTCAAAACAAGATAATAGGAAATCAACAATGGCTACCATAATATATCTTGTTATCTTCCAAATATCTGCCCATACCATCAGATATTATGGAATCTACCAAACAAAACAGAATAAAACCAAACCAAACAAAACAATGAAAACAATATAAGACTTCAAAACAAAGTAATAGGAAATTAACAATGGCTACCACCTTCCCTTTTTAGACATTTCCTCCCCTTTCACCTTCACAATATCTATTGTACATTTTGGATCCCACTAACTCCTTCAGTTTTTTATACTAAGCAGCCAACATGATGTTCATCCACGTGAGTCCAAACCATTTCACCCATGAGCATGATCTCAAGTTGCATCCATTTACCTACAGTAGTCTTGAGGTTATCCTTCTTTATAGCTGAGTAGCTTTCCATTGTACAGCAATACCACATCTTTCAATTTTATGTCATTTGTGTAGACCCTGCTTTTTTCTGACACTCATCACTCTTCAATTATTTTTCTTTGCATTGTCTTGCAGCTGTTGAATTGTTATTTCCTGGTTCCTTGTTGTTTTTAAGAAATCTTTCCTTTCACAATTATTAGCTGCAATCCTGTCTTCAAGATCTGAAAATTTATCTTTCGTTTCTTTCAAGTGATTTTGCTAGCTTTCAATGGAGTTTTAAATGGAACTTTAAAATTCCTGGATATCTCTTTGAATCTGTTTCATGTATTGTAGTTCTTTCCTGTATTTTTGCCAAGGTTTCGGTCATTTTTCAATGCTCTTCTATTTTATTTATGTCTTCTTTAGATATGCTCAGCATTTCTTTCATTATGCTTGTTAATTGTTCTTTTACCTGAGATATTGTTTCTGATCTGATTACTTTAGAGCCTCATGAAGTTGTTTTTGTACTTTGGTTGCTTTCCTTTCAGAAATTTCAGGTGTGTGATTTCCAATTTATTTTGTTTCTATGTCTCCTAGACTCATTCTGTGTGGGTTGGAGGTCTGAGATTGCCTTGTGCTTCTTTGTCTTGACATTTTTGTGGGTTCCTCCAGACAAGCCACTTGTGGGGTCCCAGGCATTTCCCATCCACAGTGTAGGGGAATGGGTCAGGTACCTGGGTTTCTTCTATCCTAGGTTTCCAGGGAAGCAGTGGGGTGTGGGGCTGGTTTCTCCAGACACATGCGGCTACACAGAGGCTCCCTTGATGGTGGCAGGTACATGGAAGTTTGGCTGGCTGGTTCTCCCCAATGGTGCTGGCTACCAGTACCTGATGGTGGCTGGCAAGCTCACAGAGGTGTCTATGTTCAGTTTCTTCTGGTGTTTACAATTATGCGATAATGTCCATGTTACATCCCAGATACATGCTGAATATGGACTAGATCTTGGCCTCTGGATGTGGGGACTGAGACTAGTCTTCTGTCAGTGGAGTTTTCCAGAGTTCAATGGCTGTCTCCTCCTGCTGCTTCATATGCTTCCACATTACTGGCCTTACTGATTATTTCACCCTCCAAAAGTATGTGTGTGTCTATGTACCGGGCTGTTGCACTGGGTCTTAGAATTCCCATCCCATCATTCTTACAGTCAGCCCGTCTCTGGGATGTAATGGAGGGTCATAGAGCATGGATTCAGTCTCCTTCAGGTTGTAATTGCTCTTATCTTTAATTATGGCTTTCCTTCTAAAGTTCTTTGGATTTAATTTGTTGTTCTTTATATAGCTTCTTAAGATGGAAACTTAGGCCATGTGGATTTCAGTCTTCCTTCTTCTCAAACATACACATGTAAAGCTATGACTTGCCCCTTATCCCTTGCTTTACCTGCACCTAGATATTTTAATGTCATATTTTCATCATTATTTAGTTAAAATGTTCTCTGATTTCATTACAACAAGTTATTTTGAATATGTTGCTTAATTTCCAAACATTTGTGTGTGTGAGTTTCCAGTAATGTTCCTGTTATTCATTTTTAATTTGATTCCATCCTAATCAGACAACATACTTTGTATCATTTCGAATTTGTTGAGACTTTTAAAAAATGTTCTATCAGGGACTGGGGGTTTAGCTCAGCAACCTAAGTGCCTGCTTGGCAAATGCGAAGTTGTCAGTTCAATCCCAGCACCAAAAAAAAAAAAAAAGATTCAGGTCTTTGGGCTGGGGATTTAGCTCAGTGGCATAAGTGCCTGCCTAGAGAGCGCACAGTCCTGAGTTCAATCACTGGTCCAAAAAAAAAAGGTCTATCATATGATCCATCCCTTTGCCCCAACCCATATCAGGGACTGAACCTAGGGCCTTCACACTGAGCTACATCCCCACGCCTTTCAATATTTTATTTTATTTGAAGATAGGATCTCACTCAGCCTCTAAGTTGTCTAGGCTGAGCTCAAACTTTCAGTCCTGTCCCTCAGCCTCTCAGAGTGCTAGGACTATAGACATGTCCCACCATGCCCAGCCATATGATCCAGTTTTATAAGTGTTGGTTTGCTTCGGCAAACAATGTTTATTTTGCAGTTGTCCAGTGTAATACTCCATATATTTCAGTTGGGACAATTGTGCTGTTCAAATCTTTTAATCCTTACTAAATTTTTGTTAGTTTGTATTATTCAGTGTTGAAAAACAATTCTCTACTGTTTGTGGATTTATTTAATCCCTTAGTTCTGTCAAATTTCCTTAATTATAGTTGGAACTATGCTTTTTATTTTTTACCAATGTTAAATTCCTAGGTGCAGGCCGGGGATTTAGCTCAGTGGCTTAAGTGCCTGCCTGGCAAGCGTGAGGTCGTGAGTTCGATCCCCGGTACAAAAAAAAAAAAAAAAATTCCTAGGCGCATGAAAATTTAGGACTGTTTTATGATACTGTTGATTAACCCTTTTATTATTTAGAAACATTCCTTTTTTTCTCTAGAAATATTTCTTGCCCTAAAATCTATGTTGTTACTAATACAGCAGACCTTCTTTCTTTTGGTTAATATTTTTAAGGCATATTTTTTCCATTCTTTTCTTTAACATTTTGTGTTCTTTAAGTTGAATCTCTTATAAACAGCATAGGGATTTTGATTTTAGATCCAGAGAAATTTTGGTCCTGTAATTGGTCCAATGACATTTAATATAATTACTGAAAATTTTTGTTTGTCTTTATTTTATTTTTTAATTTCTGATCTTTATTAAGTATTTATTTTTTATTATTATTTCCTTTTTCTCCTATTTTAGCATATCTATTATTAGCTTTTAAAGGTTCAGGGTTATTTTATGTCTTTCTCTAAAAAACAGACAGATGGAGTGCAAGTTAATTACCTTAACCCAGACAAAGTTGGTTTTAAGTTTTATTAAGGTTGTTCCATTCTGGTTTTGCCTTTATTCCTGAGCAGTAGTCTTTTGGGGATCTCAAGCAGAAATGTGGGTATTTCTAGTTCATCTGGGTGGGTCTCATATCACTAGCTCTTTAGTACCACACAATTTCAAAAATCTTTGCACAGATCTGTAACCTCTCAACTACTGTCTCCTTTTTGTTTCCTTGAAGTCTCTGTTCAAGATCACCCCAGTCTTTTGGGTTCAACCTTCTGTTTAGAATGTCCTTCCTTTCTCATCTTCAAGTTTGTTCTTTGACAAGAACTTTGAACTTGGGCTAAGAAAGCCAAGATCTGACCTCTAGACTTCTTTGAAAATCTATGTGGTACTCCGCAAACCTCTTCTTTTCACCACTTTGGTTTTATTAATAGTCAAAGAGGATGTCCACTTACCTTAAGTTGTTTTAGGAGCAAGCAGAGTATAATAAAAGAAATACTATGTAAATGTCTTCCCTGACTTCCTAATAGAGTTATATGAGGTTAGCTTAGCTTGGAAGGCCAGGATCACAAGTGTGCCCTTCCACAGTGATGTGGGAGCTTTAACACTTTTACAGCTCTTGGATGATGTCTTCTCATGCTCTATTTGTCTTTATTCACTTTAATTAGATCTATAAATTAGAAACAACTCTGACTGCTATTTCCTCCCCCATCTGGGTCAGATTGTCCTGCCTAACCCTTAGAGTAACCCAACACATATGTTTGAGTGGGCTGTGCTTTGGGAGAGCTACGGGCTGAATGGACTTGAACAGACTCCCCTGTGAGCAGGACAGAACAATCCAAACTATCTGAGAGGTTTTGGTAAAAGTGAATTCTACACAAAAAGAGCCAAGAATCTGCTTCAAAAGTGGAAGGGCATTAAGATTTGGCAGTCAAATTGATATATTCTTGTGATTGGAATGCCCTAAAATGACTGCATTTGGGGGTCAAATGGGATAGAGTTTCAGCAGCACAGCCTCAATGCTCTGACTACT